>CABFWO010004672.1:0-60341 GCA_902155825.1 Timema genevievae
AAGCAAAAGAACGCAACATATCGCAACATAACGATGCAAAATGCAACAAAAGGCAATATGACGCAACATAACGCAACATAACATAACAAGACGCAACGCAACAATCAAAAATCAAATCACAACAAAACGTAACTTAACATAACTTAACGTAACTTAACTTAATTTAACGTAACGTAAATAAACGTAACCTAACTTAACGTAACTTAACTTAATGTAACGTAACGCAACGCAACTCAACGAGACGCGACAAGACTCAACAAGTCGCAACAAGACGCAGCATGACGCAACATGACACAACAAGACGCAACTTGACGCAACATGACGCAACATGTCACAACATGATGAAAAATGACGCAACATGACGCAACATTATGAAACAATACGAAACATTACGAAAAATTCTCAACATGACGCAACATTCTCAACATGACGCAACAAGACAAAACATGATGCAACATGACGCGACAGGTCGCAACATTATGAAACATGACGCAACATGTCGCTACATGTCGCAACATGACGGATCATAACGCATCAAGACGCAACATGATGCAACATGATTCAACATGATGAAACATGACGCAGCATGACGCAACATGATTAAACAATACGCAACATGACGCAACATGTCTCAACATGACGCAACATGACGCAAGTAGACGCAACATGACGCAACATGTCGCAACATGACGCAACAAGACGCAGCATGTCGCAACATGATGCAACATGCCGCATCATGACGCAACATGTCGCAACATGACACAACATGACCCAACATGATTAACATAACGCAAATTTGAAGCCATCCCTGCAACGATCCACTAGTTAGAATTTAATTGCTCTTACTGAACAGAACTCCTCAGAACGCAACATATAGCAACATAACGTAACATAACGCAACATAATGCAACATAACGCAACATAACGCAACATTACGCAACATAACATAACAAGACGCAACGCAAAACAACGTAACACGACACGACGCGACAAGACGAAATACGACGCAACATAAAGAACATAAGGAACATGACGCAACATAAGGAACATATTGAACATAAGGAACTTATAGAACATAAGAAACATATCATAACGCAAATTTGAAGACATCCCTGCAACGATCCAATAGTTAGTTTTTAATTGCTCTTAATAAACAGAACGTAACAGAACGCAACATATCGCAACATAGAGCTCCATAATATAACATAAGGTAACATAACCCAACATAACACTACATAACATAACCAGACGCAACGCAACGCAACACGACACGAAGCGACTCTACACAACACAACGCGACAAGAAGCAACTCTACGCAACGCAACGTGACATGACGCGATAAGACGTGACACGACACGTCACGACGCAACAGGAAGAAATACGACGCAAAATGACGCAATATAAGGTACATAAGGAACATAAGGAAGATGACGCAACATGAGGAACATATGGAACAAATGGAACATAAAGAAAATAATTGAACATATGGAACATAAGGAACATAACATAAAGCAAATTTGAAGCCATTAATGCAACGATCCACTAGTTTAAATTTAATTGCTCTTAATGAACAGAATGCAACAGAACGCAACATATCAGCAACATAACGATACAGAATGCAACATAAGTCAACATAACGCAACATAACAAGACGCAACGCAACGCAACAAAAGACAAATCACAACAAAAAGTAACTTAACATAACTTAACGCAACTTATCGTAATTTAACGTAACGTAACGTAACTTCACGTAACGGAACTTAACTTAACGTAACGTAACGCAACGCAACACAACGCGACGAGATGCGACAAGACTCAACAAGACGCAACAAGACGCAACATGACGCAACAAGTTGCAACAAGACGCAACATGACTCAACATTACGCAAGAAGTTGAAACAAGACGCAACATGACGTAACATGACGCAATATGACGCAACATAACGCAACATGACGCAACATGACGTAACATGTCGCAACATGATGTAGCATGACGCAACAAGATGCAACAGGACGCAACAACACTCATCATGACTAACATGACGCAACTTGTCACAACATGACGCAACAAGACGCAACATGAGGAAAATATCATAACGCAACATAACGATGCAGAATACAACAAAAGGCAACATAACTCAACATAACATAACAAGACGCAAAGCAACAAACAAAAAACAAATCACAACAAAACGTAACTTAACATAACTTAACGTAACTTAACGTAACTTAACTTAATTTAACGTAACGTAACTTAACTTAATGTAGCGTAACGCAACGCAACTCAACGAGACGCGTAAAGACTCAACAAGACGCAACAAGACGTAACAAGACATAACAAGACGCAACATGACGTAACATGACGCAACAAGACGTAAAATGATGCAACATGACGCAACATGACGCAACATGATGAAACAAGACGCAACATGACACAACATTCTCAACATGACGCAACAGTCTCAACTTGACAAATCAAGACGCAACATGATGCAACATGACACAACATGTCACAACATAATGCAACATCATCCAACATGTCGCAACATGATGCAACATGACGCAACATGTCGCAACACGACGCAACATTACTCAACATGTCGCAACACGACGCAACATGACGCAACATGACCCAACATGAGGAATATAACATAATGTAAATTTGAAGCCATTCCTGCAACGATCCACTAGTTAGAATTAAATTACTCTTAATGAACAGAACGCAACATAACGCAACATAACGCAACATAACGCAACATAACACACCATAACAAAACAAGACGTTACGCAATACGACGCGACATAAGGAACATAAGGAACATGTCACAACATAAAGAACATGACGCCACATAAGGAACATATGGAACCTAAGGAATATATATAACATATGGAACAAATGGAACATAAGGAACTTATCATAACGCCAATTTGAAGCCATTCCTGAAACGATACACTAGTTAGTATTTAATTGCTCTTAATGAACAGAACTTAACAGAACGCAACATATGGTAACATAACGCAACAGAATGCAACATAAGGCAATATAACGCAACATAACGCAACAACATAACCAGACACAACGCAACGCAACGCGACTCGACGCGATAAAACGTGACACGACGCGACACGTCACAACATGACTCAACACGACTTAACATGACGCAAAATGACGGAATATAAGGTACATAAGAAACATAAGTAACATAGGGAACATGACGCATCATAAGGAACATATGGAAATAAGGAACATATGGAACATAAGGAAAATATAGAACATAAAGAACATATGGAACATAATCAACATATGGAACATAAGGAACATAACTCAAATTTGAAGCCATGCCTGCAACGATCCACTAGTTAGAATTTAATTGCTCTTAATGAACAGAACGCAAAAGAACGCAACATATCGCAACATAACGCTACATAACGATACAGAATGCAACATAACGCAACATAACGAAACATAACGCAACATAACGCAACATTACGCAACATAACACAACATAACTCAACATAACAAAACAAGACGTTACGCGACACAACGCGACATAAGGAACATAAGTATCATTTCACAACATAAGGAACATGACGGAACATAAGGAACATATGGAACCTAAGGAACATATGGAACCTAAGGAACATATATAATATATGGAACATATGGAACATAAGGAACATATCATAAAGCTAATTTGAAGCATTCGCTGCAACGATACACTAGTTAGGATTTAATTGCTCTTAATGAACAGAACAAAACATATCGCAACATAACGCAACAGAATGCAATATTAGGCAACATAACGCAACATAACGCAACATAACATAACAATACACGACGCAACGCAACGCAACGCGACAAAAAAAATCACAACAAAACTTAACTTAAGATAACTTAACGTAACTCAAATTAACTTAACATGACTTAACATAAAATAACGTAATTTAACGTACTGTAACTTAACTTAACGTAACGTATCATAACGCAATGGAACGCAACGCGACGCGACGTGACGCAAAACAACAAGACGCAACAAGACGCAACATGAAGCAACAAGAAGCAACAAAAAGCAACATGACGCAACATAAGGAACATAAAGAACATAACATAACGCAAATTTGAAGCTATCCCTGCAACGATCCAATAGTTAGTATTTAATTGCTCTTAAAGAACAGAACTTAACAGAACGCAACATATCGCAACATAAAGCATCAGAATACAACATAAGGAAACATAACTCCATATAACGCAACATAACATAACATAACGCAGCGCAACTCAACGCGACACGACGCAACTCGACGTGACACAACGCGACACGACGCGACAAGACGTGACACGACGCGACACATCGCAAAATGACTCAACACGACGCAACACGACGCAAAATGACGTAATATAAGGAACATAAGTAACATAAGGAACATGACGCAACATAAATCAACATATGGAACATAAGGAACATAACGCAAATTTGAAGCCATCCCTGCAACAATCCACTAGTTAGAATTTATTGCTCTTAATGAACAGAACGCAAAAGAACGCAACATATCGCAACATAACGATGCAGAATGCAACAAAATGCAACATAATGCAACATAACATAACAAGACGCAATGCAACAAACAAAAAACAAATCACAACAAAACGTAACTTAACATAACTTAACGTAACTTAACGTAACTTAACGTAACTTAACTTAATTTAACGTAACGTAAATAAACGTAACGTAACTTAACGTAACTTAACTTAATGTAAGCGTAACGCAACGCAACTCAACTAGACGCGAAAAGACTCAACAAGACGCAACATGACAAAACAAGACGCAACATGATGCAACATGACGCAACATGACGCAACATGATGAAACATGACGCAACATGATGAAACAAGACGCAACATTACACAACATGACGCAACATTCTCAACATGACGCAACATTCTCTACATGACGCAACATTCATAACTTGACGAATCAAGACGCAACATGATGAAACATGACGCAACATGTCGCAACACGACGCAACATGACGCAACATGACCCAACATGAGGAATATAACATAACGCAAATTTGAAGTCATCCCTTAACGATCCACTAGTTAGAATTAAATTACTCTTAATGAACAGAACGCAACATATCGCAACATAACAAAACATAACGCAACATAACGCAACATAACAAACTAGACGTTACGCGACACGACGCGACATAAGGAACATAAGGAACATGTCACAACATAAGGAACATGACGCCACATAAAGAACATATGGAACCTAAGGAATATATATAACATATGGAACAAATGGAACATAAGGAACTTATCATAACGCAAATTTGAAGCCATCCCTGCAACGATACACTAGTTAGTATTTAATTGATCTTAATGAACAGAACTTAACAGAACGCAACATATCGCAACATAACGCAACAACATAACAAGACGCAACGCAACGCGAATCGACGCGACAAAACGCGACACGACGCGACACGTCGCAACATGACTCAACACGACGCAACACGACGCAATATAAGGTAAATAAGGTACATAAGTAACATAGGGAACATGACGCAACATAAGTAAAATATGGAACATATGGAACATAAGGAGCATATGGAACATAACGAACATAACATAACGCAACTTTGAAGCCATTAATGCAACGATCCACTAGTTAGAATTTAATTGCTCTTAATGAACAGAACTCCTCAGAACGCAACATATCGCAACATAACGCAACATAATGCAACATAAGGCAACATAACGGAACATTACGCAACATAAAATAACAAGACGCAACGAAACGAAACGTAACACGACACGACGCGACAAGACGAAATACGACGCAACATAAGGAACATATTGAACATAAGTAACTTATAGAACATAAAAATCATATCATAACGCAAATTTGAAGACATCCTTGCAACGATCCACTAGTTAGTATTTAATTGCTCTTAATGAACAGAACGTAACAGAATGCAACATATCGCAACATAGAGCTCCATAATATAAAACAAGGTAACATAACGCAACATAACACAACATAACATAAAATAACAAGACGCAACGCAACGCCTCACGAGGCGACTCTACACACCACAACGTGACACGAGGCGACTCTACGCAACAAAACGCGACATGACGCGACAAGACGCAACATGACGCGTCACGACGCAAAATGAAGAAATACGACGCAACACGACGCAAAATGACGCAATATAAGGTACTTAAGTAACATAAAGAAGATGACGCAACATGAGGAACATATGGAACAAATGGAACATAAAGAAAATAATGGAACATATGGAACATAAGGAACATAACATAACGCAAATTTGAAGCCATTAATGCAACGATCCACTAGTATAAATTTAATTGCTCTTAATGAACAGAATGCAACAGAACGCAACATATCGCAACATAACGATACAGAATGCAACATAAGTCAACATAACGCAACATAACGCAACATAACATAACAAGACGCAACGAAACGCAAAAAAAGACAAATCACAACAAAAAGTAACTTAACATAACTTTACGTAACTTAACGTAGCTTAACTTAATTTAACGTAAATTATCGTAACGTAACGTCACTTAAAGTAACTTAACTTAACTTAACGTAACGAAACGCAACGCAACGCGACGAGATGCGACAAGACTAAACAAGACGCAAAAAGACGCAACATGACGCAACAAGTTGTAACAAGGCGCAACATGACTCAACATTACGCAACAAGGTGCAACAAGACGCAACATGACTTAACATGACGCAACATGAAGCAATATGGCGCAACATAACGCAACATGACGTAACATGTCGCAACATGATGTAACATGACGCAACAAGATGCAACAGGACGCAACAACACGCAACATGACGCAACAAGACGCAACATGAGGAACATATCATAACGCAAATTTGAAGCCATCCCTGCAACGATACACTAGTTAGAATTTAATTGCTCTTAATGAACAGAACGCAACAGTACGACAACATATCGCAACATAACGTTGCAGAATGCAACAAAAGGCAACATAACGCAACATAACGCAACATAAAATAACAAGACGCAACGCAACAAACAAAAAACAAATCACAACAAAACGTAACTTAACATAACTTAACGTAACTTAACTTTATTTAACGTAACGTAACTTAACGTATCTTAACATAATGTAACGTAACGCAACGCAACTCGACGAGACGCAACAAGACTCAACAAGGCGCAACAAGACGCAACATGACGCAACATGACGCAACATGATGCAACATGACGCAACATGAAGCAACATGGTGCAACATGTCGCAATATGTCGCAACATGACACAACATGATGAAACAAGATGCAACATGACGCAACAAGACGCAACATGTCGCAACATGAAACAACATGACGCAACACGACGCAAAAGAACGCAATATAATGTACATAAGGAACCTAAGTAACATAGGGAACATGACGCAACATAATGAAAATATGGAAAATATGGAACATAAGGAGCTTATGGAACATAAGGAACATAACATAACGCAACTTTGAAGCCATTAATGCAACGATCCACTAGTTAGAATTTAATTGCTCTTAATGAACAGAACGCAACATATCGCAACATAACGATACAGAATGCAACATAAGGCAACATAACACAACATAACGCAACAAAACGAAACATAACTCAACATTACGCGACGCAACGTGACTTGACGCGAAAAAACGCGACACGACGCGACACGTCGCAACATGACTCAACACGACGCAACATGACGCAATATGAGGGAATATAAGGTACATAAGGAACATAAGTAACATAGGGAACATGACGCAACATAAGGAAAATATGGAACATAAGGAACATATGGAACATAAGGAACATATGGAACATATGGAACATAAGGAACATATGGAACATAAGGAACATATGGAACATAAGGAACATATGGAACATAAGGAACATATGGAACATAAGGAAAATATGGAACAAATGGAACTTATGAAACATAAGGATTATAACATTACGCAAATTTGAAACCATCCCTGCAATGATCCACTAGTTAGTATTTAATTGCTCTTAATGAACAGAACGAAACATCGCAATATAACGCAACAGAATGCAATATTAGGCAACATAACGCAACATAACGCAACATAACATAACAAGACGCGACGCAACGCAACGCAACAAAAAAAATCACAACAAAACTTAACTTAAGAAAACTTAACGTAGCTCAACGTAACTTACATGACTTAACATAAAGTAACGTAATTTAACGTAATGTAACTTAACTTAACGTAACGCAACGTAACTCAGTGCAACGCAACGCGACGCGACGTGAATCGAAACAACACGACCTAACAAGACGCAACATGAAGCAACAAGTCGCAACAAAAAGCAACATGACGCAACAAGACGCTACAAGACGTAAAATGACGCCACATGGCGCAACATAAGGAACATAATTAACATAACATAGCGCAAATTTGAAGCCATCCCTGCAAAGATCCAATAGTTAGTATTTAATTACTCTTAAAGAACAGAACTTAACAAAACGCAACATATCGTAACATAAAACATCAGAATGCAACATAAGGAAACATAACTCCATGTAACGCAACATAACATAATATAACATAACGCAACTCAACGCGACGCGACGCGACACGACGCGACAAGACGTGACACGACGCGACAAGATGTTACACGACGCGACAAGACGTGACACGACGCGACACGTTGCAACATGACTCAACACGACGCAAAATGACGCAATATAAGGAACATAAGTAACATAAGGAACATGACGAAACATAATCAACATATGGAACATAAGGAACATAACGCAAATTTGAAGCCATCCCTGCAACGTTCCACAAGTTAGAATTTAATTGCTCTTAATGAACAGAACGCAAAAGAACGCAACATATCGCAACATAACGATGCAGAATGCAACAAAAGGCAACATAAAGCAACATAACATAACAAGACGCAACGCAACAAACAAAAAACAAATCACAACAAAACGTAACTTAACATAACTTAACGTAACTTAACGTAACTTAACTTAATTTAACGTAACGTAAATAAACGTAACGTAACATAACGTAACTTAACTTAATGTAGCGTAACGCAACGCAACTCAACTAGACGCGATAAGACTCAACAAGACGCAATAAGACGCAACAAGACGCAACAAGACGCAACATTACACAACATGACGCAACATTCTCAACATGACGCAACATTCTTTACATGACGCAACATTCATAACTTGAAGAATCAAGACGCAACATGATGCAACATGACGCAACATGTCGCAACATGATGAAACATGACGAAACATGACGCAACATGTCGCAACACGACGCAACATGACGCAACATGACCCAACATGAGGAATATAACATACCGCAAATTTGAAGCCATCCCTGCAACGATCCACTAGTTAGAAATTAATTACTCTTAATGAACAGAACCCAACATATCGCAACATAACAAAACATAACGCAACATAACGCAACATAACGCAACATAACAAAACAAGACGTTACGCGACACGACGCGACATAAGGAACATAAGGAACATGTCACAACAAAAGGAACATGACGCCACATAAAGAACATATGGAACCTAAGGAATATATATAACATATGGAACAAATGGAACATAAGGAACTTATCATAACGCAAATTTGAAGCCATCCCTGAAACGATACACTAGTTAGTATTTAATGGATCATAATGAACAGAACTTAACAGAACGCAACATATCGCAACATAACGCAACAGAATGCAACATAAGGCAATATAACGCAACATAACGCAACAACATAACAAGACGGGACACGACGAGACACGTCGAAACATGACTCAACACTAAGCAACACGACGCAAAAAGACGCAATATAAAGGTATATAAGGAACATAAGCTACATAAGGAACATGACGCAAAACAAGGAAAATATGGAACATATGGAGCATAAGGAACATATGGAACATAAGGAACATAAAATAACGCAAATTTGAGGCCATTAATGCAACGATCCACTAGTTAGAATTTAATTGCTCTTAATGAACAGAACGCAACAGAACGCAGCATATCGCAACATAACGATACAGAATGCAACATAAGGCAACATAACGCAACATAACATAACAAGACGCAACGAAACGCAACAAAACAAAAAAAATCACAACAAAACTTAACTTAACTTAACGTAATTTAAAGTAACGTAACGTAACGTAACTTAACGTAACGTAACGTAACGTAACTTAACGTAACGTAACGTAACGTAACTTAACGTAACGTAACGTAACATAACGTAACGTAACGTAACATAACGTAACGTAACGTAACATAACGTAACGTAACTTAACTTTACGTAACGCAATGCTACGCAAAGCGACGAGACGCGACAAGACTCAAGAAGACGCATCAAGACGCAACAAGACGCAACATGACGCAACATGGCCCAAAACTAAGCAAAAAGATGCAACAAGAATCAACAACACGCAACATGACGCAACATGACGCAACATGTCGCCACATGAAGCAACATGATGCAACATGATGAAACATGACGCAACATGATGAAACATGACGCAACAAGATGCAACAAGACGCAACAACACTCACCATGACGCAACATGACGAAACTTGTCTCAACATGACGCAACATGACCCAACATGATGGAACATGACACAACATGTCGCAACATGCGGCAACATGAGGCAACATGACGCAACTTGATGAAACATGACTCAACAAGACGCAACAAGACGCAACAAGACGCAACATGACGTAACAAGACGCAACAAGTGTAACGATGTTACCAACAAATACGAGCTCAACCGACTCAACGCCAAGTATAATGGGCCTCTACTCACCAAACTGCCCTGCGGACGGCCCGTCCAATCAGTCATCATGCTCGCGTACACACACAAGAATATCTCAACACCAAGTGAAGGCGGGCCAGCTGACTTCACTTCGCCGGCGATCGAGGCCCCGCCCACCACGAAGAAGAAATCATCAAACTTGACTCAACCAGTTTCCGGTTGTTCTAATTAAATGCTAACAGCGCCATCTTTATGTTACCAGAGTTGCCCTCTTTTCCCACCCGGAGCGCTAGTCGTGTCCTTTCTTTTGTTTCCCTCTCCCCTCCGAATTCCCCTCTCTGAGGTCAGAATCGACGCTGGCAAATCGTATATAACAGATTGTATGTTTCAAATCTTTACTAATTACATCGGAGGCTTCATTAAGGTGAGAGCGTTGTTAAACGTCTCTTCTGGGAATATTTATTTACTTTTCTAAATTCTTTTTCGGCGTTATTATGGGGGGAACTATTGTCCAAATTCACTGTTAGACTTAACTTCGATTGATTTCGATTGCTTCATGGTTAATGAGTTTGAAGTGGCGTAACCACGACTCGTTGAGATTAACTTTAAATTCCTTTGACGCGCTTTGAGCGCTATGTACTCTCTTACCTTAATTAGTCGAACTTGGGGTACTTTCAACCAGAGGGTTAAACAGTATATTTATATGGTACTTAAGTTTAGGTTCTTAATGTACGTTATATGTTAGGCACGTATATCCTTGAGCTACGTTATGTTAGCATAGGTTTAAAATGAAATTAATATTGAAAGACTTGATTAGATTTAGTTAATGGGAACAGCCCATTATGGCACATCTGACGGTTAACATACCTTGTTGTTGCATTTATGAGGTTTAGACTGAGAGCACGGCTCAATGTTAAATATAAATTATGAAGAGATTAATTGTAAATATCAAATGAGTAGGGTAGTTGTGTACCAGACACCATGTACATTTTAAATGTTGTATAGGGTTCTTCTTTAGGAACTCTGGTAGGACTAGTGACAGAAATGTGTAGTAGGTTTGACTTTAATGTGAGTCTTATAAACTTTTGCAAGCAAATATTTAGGTAATAAAATTTCTAGCTAATGATATTTAAATATGGTTGTATGTATAAAGGTTTTACTCTGTAATGCAGAGCGATAGGAAGTTGCTAATTGCGTTCAAATGGGACAAACTTTATTTTGGCAAAGTATACAGAGATGTTGCCTATAGTCTTTTGAGACTTATGTTGATTATATGGTGGAAGGAGAATATATAGCTAAGACTAGCTTAGGCTGCTGGAGCCAGGACGAGCATCCTACTTATTAGACTGTCACAATATAGATGTTATCCACGAACCATACGAATGAATTGGGTAACTTTGATGAATTATGAACTAATCTTTAAATCTATATTTAACTTGGTGACCTTTAGGTCGTATGCTCCACGGAGTGTTTTCTGTTATGAATGTTCCGGACCCTTTTTGGTCCTCTGATTTTGTACATTAGCCTATTTTTGATATACTAAATAAACTGTCAACATTATTTCTTGTATTTCTTTTACCCTCCGTTACGCTTCCATTGCATTGACTAGGTGGAGGTGAAAGAAGGTACACAAGCCGCAACATGACCTAACATGACACAACATATCGCAACATAACGCAACATAACGAAACATAACGCAACATAACACAACATAACGAAACAGCGCAACATATCAAAACAAGACGTTACGAGACACGATGCGACATAAGGAACATAAAGAACATGTCACAACCTAAGGAACATGACGCCACATAAAGAACATATGGAACCTAAAGAACATATAGAACATATGGAACATATGGTACATAAGGAACATATCATAACGCAAATTTGAAGCCATCCCTGCAACGATACACTAGTTAGTATTTAATTTCTCTTAATGAACAGAACTTAACAGAACGCAACATATCGATACATAACGCAACAGAATGGAACATAAGGCAATATAATGCAACATAACGCAACAACATAACAAGACGCAACGCAACGGGACTACATGCGACAAAACGCGACACGAATCGACACGTCGCAACATGACTAGACACGACGCAACACGACGCAAAATGACGCAATATAAGGTACATAAGGAACATAAGTAACATAGGAAACATGACGCAACATAAGGAAAATATGGAACATATGGAACATATGGAACATAAGGAGCATATGGAACATAAGGAACATAACATAACGCAAATTTGAAGCCATTAATGCAACTATCCACAGGTTAGAATTTAATTGCGCTTAATGAACAGAACGCAACAGAACGCAACATATCGCAACATAACGATACAGAATGCAACATAAGGCAACATAACGCAACATAACGCAACATAACATAATAAGACGCAACACAACGTGACTCGACGCGACACATCGCGACACGACGCGACACGTCGAAACATGACTCAACACGAAGTAACAAGACGCAAAATGACGCAATATAAGGTATATAAGTAACATAAGGAACATGACGCAAAACAAGGATAATATGGAACATATGGAACATAAGGAACATAACATAACAAAAATTTGAAGCCATTAATGCAACGATCCACTAGATAGAATTTAACTACTCTTTATGAACAGAACGCAACATATCGCAACATAACGATACAGAATGCAACAGAAGGCAACATTAAGCAACATAACTCAACATAACATAACAAGACGCAACGCAACGCAACAAAACAAAAAACAAATAACAACAAAACGTAACTTAACGTAATTTAAAGCAACATAACGCTACATAACGCAACATAACATAACAGGATGTAACGCAACGCAACAAAAAAACCAATCACAACAAAACGTAACTTAACATAACTTAACGTAACTTAAGGTAACTTAACGTAATTTAACCTAACGTAAATTAACGCAACGTAACTTAACGAAACGTTACTTAACTTAACGTTGCGTAACGCAAAGCAACGAAATGCGACGAGACGAGACAAATTTCAAGAAGACGTAATAAGACGCAACAAGACGCAACATGACGCAACATGTCGCAACATGACGCAACCTGTCGCAACTTGAGGCAACATGACGCAACATGACCTTACATGAGGAACATAACATAACGCAAATTTGAAGTCATCCCTGCAACGATTTACTAGTTAGAATTTTATTGCTCTTAATTAACAGAATGCAACATAACGCAAAATAACAAAACATAACGCAACATAACAAAACAAGACGTTACGCAACACGACGCGACATAAGAAACATAAGGAACATGACGCCACATAAGGAACATATGGTACCTAAGGAATATATAACATATGGAACAAATGGAACATAAGGAAGATATCATAACGTAAATTTGAAACCATCCGTGCAACGATAAACTAGTTTGTATTTAATTGCTCTTAATGAACAGAACTTAACAGAACGCAACATATCGCAACATAACGCAAGATAATGCAACATAGGGCAATATAACGCAACATAACGCAACAAAATAATAATACGCAACGCAACGCGAATCGACGCGCACAAAACGCGACACGACGCGACACGTCGTAACATGACTCAACACGCCGCAACACGACGCAAAAAGACGCAATATAAGGTATATAAGGAACATAAGTAACATAAGGAACATGACGCAAAACAAGGAAAATATGGAAAATATGGAACATAAGGAACATAACATAACGCAAATTTGAAGCCATCCCTGCAACGATCCACTAGTTAGAATTTAATTGCTCTTACTGAACATAACTCCTCAGAACGCAACATATCGAAACATAATGCAACATCATGCAACATAAGGCAACATAACGCAACATTACGCAACATAACATAACAAGACGCAACGCAACAGAACGTAACACGACATGACGCAACAATATAAATTACGACGCAACATAAGGAACATATTGAACATAATGAACTTATAGAACATAACAAACATATCATAACGCAAATTTGAAGCCATCCCTGCAACGATCCACTAGTTAGAATTTAATTGCTTTTAATGAACAGAACATAACAGAATGCAACATATCGCAACATAACGTAAAAAAACGAAACATAACGCAACATAACGAAACATAACGCAACATAACGCAACATAACATAACAAAACAAGACGTTGCGTGACACGACGCTACATAAGGAACATGTGACAACATAAGGAACATGACGAAACATAAGGAACATATGGAACATAAGGAACATATCATAACGCAAATTTGAAGCCATCCCTGCAACGATCCACTAGTTAGAATTTAAATGCTTTTAATGAACAGAACATAACAGATTGCAACATATCGCAACATAACGCAACATAACGTAACAAAACGAAACATAACGCAACATAACGCAACATAACAAAACAAGACGTTGCGCGGCACGACGCTACATAAGGAACATGTCACAACATAAGGAACATGACGCAACATAAGGAACATATGGAACATAAGGAACATATAATAACGCAAATTTGAAGTCATCCCTGCAACGATACACTAGTTAGTATTTAATTGCTCTTAATGAACTGAACTTAACAGAACGCAACATATCGCAACATAACGCAACAGAATGCAACATAAGGCAATATAACGCAACATAACGCAAATCCATAACAAGACGCAACGCAACGCGACTCGACGCGACAAATCGCGACACGAAGTGACACGTCGAAACATGACTCAACACGACGCAATACGACGTAAAATGACGCAATATAAGGTATATAAGGAACATAAGTAATATAAGGAACATGACGCAAAACAAGGATAATATGGAACATAAGGAACATAACATAACGAAAATTTGAAGCCATTAATGCAACGATCCACTAGTTAGAATTTAATTGCTCTTAATGAACAGAACGCATCAGAACGCAACATATCGCAACATAATATAATATAATGCAACATAATGCAACAAACGCAACATAACATAACATATCGAGATACAACGCAACGCAACAAAACAAATAACAAATTACAACAAAACGTAACTTAACATAAGTTAACGTAACTTAACGTAACGTAATTTAACATAACTTAAATTATTGTTACGTAACGTTACTTAACGTAACGTAACGCAACGCAACACGACGCGACAAGACACAACAAAAAGCAACAAGATACAACAAGAGGCAACAAGACTCAACAAGACGCAATATGATGCAACATGACGCAAAATGACGCAACATGACGCAACATGTCACAACATGACGCAACAAGACACAACAAATCGCAACAAGACGCAATATGACGAAACATAACGCGACATGTGGAAGATAACATAACGCAAATTTGAAGCCATCCCTGCAACGATCCACTATTTAGTATTTAATTGATCTTAATAAAAAGAACGTAACAGAACGCAACATATCGAAACGTAACGGAACAGAATGCAACATAAACAACATAATGCAACATAGCAAGACGCAACGCGACGCAACAAAACAAAAAACAAATCACAACAAAACGCATCTTAACATAACTTAACGTAACTTAACGTAACTTAAAATAACGTAACGTAATTAAACGTAACCTAAATTAACATAACGTAACGTAACGTTACACAACGCAACGCGACGCAACGCTACAAGACGCAACATGACGAAACATGACGAAACAAGACGCAACATGATGCAACATGACGCAACATGACGCAACATGACGCAACATGATGCAACATGTGGCAACATGACGCAACATATCGCAACATGACGCAACATGACGCAACATGTCGCAACATGATGCAAAATGATGAAACAAGACGCAACATGACACAACATGACGCAACAAGACTCAACATGTCGCAACATGATGAAACATGACGCAACATGAACAACATGATGAAACAAGACGCAACATGACGCAACACGTCGCAACATGTCGCAACATGACCTAACATGCCCCAACATGAAGAACATAACATAACTCAAATTTGAAGCCATCCCTGCAACGATCCACTAGTTAGAATTTAATTTCTCTTAATGAAGAGAACGCAACATATCGCAACATAACGCAACATAACGCAAAATAACGCAACATAACAAAACAAGACGTTACGCGACACGACGCGACACGACGCGACATAAGGAACATAAGGAACATGTCACAACATAAGGAACATGACGCCACATAAGGAACATATGGAACCTAAGGAATATATATAACATATGGAATAAATGAAACATAAGGAATATATCATAACGCAAATTTGAAACCATCCCTACAACAATACAATAGTTAGTATTTAATTGCTCTTAATGAACAGAACTTAACAGAACGCAACATATCGTAACATAACGCAACAGAATGCAACATAAGGCAATATAACGAAACCTAACGCAACAACATAACCAGACGCAACGCAACGCAACGCGACTCGACACGACAAAACGTGACACGACGCGAGACGTTGCAACATGACTCAACACGACGTAACATGACGCAAAATGACGAAAAATAAGGTACATAAGGAACATAAGGAACATAGGGAACGTGACGCAACATAAGGAACATATGGAACATAAGGAACATATGGAAAATAAGGAACATATGGAACTTAAGGAACATATGAAACATAAGGAACATATGGAACATAAGGAACATATGGAACATATGGAATATAACATAACGCAAATTTGAAGCCATCCCTGCAACGATCCACTAGTTAGTATTTAATTGCTCTTAATGAAGAGAACGAAACATATCGCAACATAACGCAACAGAATGCAATATTAGGCAACATAGCGCAACATAACGCAACATTACATAACAATAGGCAACGCAACGCAACGCAACGCGAAACGACGCGACAAAACGCGACACGATGCGACAGGTCGCAAAATGACTCAACACGACGCAACACGACGCAAAATGACGTAATATAAGGAACATAAGTAACATAAGGAACATGACGCAACATAAATCAACATATGGAACGTGAGGAACATAACTCAAATTTGAAGCCATGCCTGCAACGATCCACTAGTTAGAATTTCATTGCTCTTAATGAACAGAACGAAAAAGAACGCAACATATCGCAACATAACGATGCAGAATGCAACAAAAGGCAACATAACGCCACATAACATAACAAGACGTAACGCAACAAACAATAAACAAATCACAACAAAACGTAACTTAACATAACTTAACGTAACTTAACGTAACTTAACTTAATTTAACGTAACGTAAATAAACGTAAACGTAACTTAACGTAAAGAAACTCAACGAGACGCAACAAGACTCAACAAGACGCCACAAGACGCAACAAGACGCAACATGACGCAACAAGACGCAACATGACGCAAAATGACTCAACATGTCGCAACATGACGCAACATGACGCAACATGATGAAACAAGACGCAACATGTCGCAACATGACGCAACATGACGCAACATAACGCAACATGACCTAACATGAGGAACATAAAAACGCAATTTTGAAGCCATCCCTGCAACAATCCACTAGTTAGAATTTAATAGCTCTTAATGAACAGAACGCAACATATCGCAACATATCGCAACATAACGCAACATAACAAACCAAGACGTTACACAACACGACGCGACATAAGGAACATGTCACAACATAAGGAACATGACGCAACATAATGAACATATGGAACATAAAGAACATATTGAACATATAGAACATAAGGAACATATGGAACATATGGAAAATAAGGAACATATCATAACGCAAATTTGAAACCATCCGTGCAACGATACACTAGTTAGTATTTAATTTCTCTTATTGAACAGAACTTAGCAGAACGCAACATATCGCAACATAACGCAACAGAATGCAACATAACGCAATATAACGCAACATAACGCAACAATATAACAAGAAGCAACGCAACGCGACTCGACGCGACACATCGCAACACGTTGAAACATGACTCAACACAACGCAACACGACGCAAAATGACGCAATATAAGGTATATAAGGAACATAAGTAACATAAGGAACATGACGAAAAACAAAGAAAATATGGAACATGTGGAGCATAAGGAACATATGGAACATAAAGAACATAACATAACGCAAATTTGAAGTCATTAATGCAACGATCCACTAGTTAGAATTTAATTGATCTTAATGAACAGAACGCAACAGAACGCAACATATCGCTACATAACGTTACAGAATGCAACATAACGCAACATAACGCAACATTACGCAACATAACACAACATAACTCAACATAACAAAACGAGACGTTACGCGACACGACGCGACATAAGGAACATAAGTATCATTTCACAACATAAGGAACATATGGAACCTAAGGAACATATATAATATATGGAACATATGGAACATAAGGAACATATCATAAAGCTTATTTGAAGCAATCGCTGCAACGATAGACTAGTTAGGATTTAATTGCTCTTAATGAACAGAACTTAACAGAACGCAACATATCGTAACATAACGCAACAGAATGCAACATAAGGCAATATAACGCAACATAACGCAACAACATAACCAGACGCAACGCAACGCAACGCGACTCGGCGCGACAAAACGTGACACGACGCGACACGTCGCAACATGACTCAACACGACGTAACATGACGCAAAATGAAGGAATATAAGGTACATAAGGAACATAAGTAACATAGGGAACATGACACAACATAAGGAACATATGGAAATAAGGATCATATGGAACATAAGGAACATATGGAACATAAGGAAAATATAGAACATAAAGAACATATGGAACATAAGGAACATAAGGAACATATGGAACATATGGAACTTTTGGAACATAAGGAAAATAACATAACACAAATTTGAAGCCATCCCTGCAACGATTCACTAGTTAGTATTTAATTGCTCTTAATGAACAGAACGAAACATATCGCAACATAACGCAATATAACATAACAAGACGCGACGCAACGCAACGCAACGCAACAAAAAAATCACAACAAAACTTAACTTAAGATAACTTAACGTAACTCAAATTAACTTAACATGACTTAACATAAAATAACGTAATTTAAACGTACTGTAACTTAACTTAACGTAACGTAACGCAATGCAACGCAACGCGACGTGACGTGACGCAACAAGACGCAACATGAAGCAACAAGAAGCAACAAAAAGCAACATAAGGAACATAAAGAACATAACATAACGCAAATTTGAAGCCATCCCTGCAACGATCCAATAGTAAGTATTTAATTGCTCTTAAAGAACAGAACTTAACAGAACGCAACATATCGCAACATAAAGCATCAGAATGCAACATAAGGAAACATAACTCCATATAACGCAACATAACATAACATAACGCAACGCAACTCAACGCGACACGACGCGACTCGACGTGACACAACGCGACACGACGCGACAAGACGTGACACGACGCGACAAGACGTGACATGACGCGAAGAGACGTGACACAACGAGACACATCGCAAAATGACTCAACACGACGCAACACGACGCAAAATGAAGTAATATAAGGAACATAAGTAACATAAGGAACATGACGCAACATAATCAACATATGGAACATAAGGAACATAACGCAAATTTGAAGCCATCCCTGCAACGATCCACTAGTTAGAATTTAATTGCTCTTAATGAACAGAACGCAACAGTACGCAACATATCGCAACATAACGTTGCAGAATGCAACAAAAGGCAATATAACGCAACATAACGCAACATAACATAACAAAATGCAACGCAACAAACAAAAAACAAATCACAACAAAACGTAACTTAACTTAACTTAACGTAACTTTACTTAATTTAACGTAACGTGACTTAACGTAACTTAACTTAATGTAACGTAACGCAACGCAACTCGACGAGACGCGATAAGACTCAACAAGGCGCAACAAGACGCAACAAGACGCAACATGACGCAACAAGACGCAACATGATGCAACATGACGCAACATAGTGCAACATGTCGCAACATGACGCAACATTACGCAACATGATGAAACAAGACGCAACATGACGCAACAAGACGCAACATGTCGCAACATGACGCAACATGTCGCAACATGACGCAACCTGACGCAACACGACGCAAAAAGAACGCAATATAAGCTACATAAGGAACATAAGTAACATAGGGAACATGACGCAACATAAGGAAAATATGGAACATATGGAAAATAAGAGCTTATGGAACATAAGGAACATAACATAACGCAACTTTGAAGCCATTAATGCAACGATCCACTAGTTAGAATTTAATTGCTCTTAATAAACAGAACGCAACATATCGCAACATAACGATACAGAATGCAACATAAGGCAACATAACACAACATAACGCAACATAACGAAACATAACGCACCATTACACGACGCAACGCGACTCGACGCGACAAAACGCGACACGACGCAACACGTCGCAACATGACTCAACACGACGCAATATGACGGAATATAAGGTACATAAGGAACATAAGTAACATAGGGAACATGACGCAACATAAGGAAAATATGGAACATAAAGAACATATGGAACATATGGAACATAAAGAACATATGGAACATATGGAACATAAAGAACATATGGAACATATGGAACATAAGGAACATATGTAACATAAGGAACATATGGAACATAAGGAACATATGGAACATATGGAACATAAGGAACATATGGAACATATGGAACTTATGGAACATAAGGATTACAACATAACGCAAATTTGAAGCCATCCCTGCAATGATCCACTAGTTAGTATTTAATTGCTCTTAATGAACAGAACGAAATATATCTCAACATAACGCAACATAACATAACAAGACGCGACGCAACGCAACGCAACAAAAAAATCACAACAAAACTTAACTTAAGATAACTTAATGTAACTCAACGTAACTTACATGACTTAACATAAAGTAACGTAATTTAATGTAATGTAACTTAACTTAACGTAACGCAACGTAACTCAGTGCAACGCAACCCGACGCGACGTGAATCGAAACAACAAGACGCAACATGAATCAACAAGTCGCAACAAAAAGCAACATGAAGCAACAAGACGCTACAAGACGCAAAATGACGCAACATGGCGCAACATAAGGAACATAATTAACATAACAAAACGCAAATTTGAAGCCATCCCTGCAAAGATCCAATAGTTAGTATTTAATTGCTCTTAAAGAACAGAACTTAACAGAACGCAGCATATCGCAACATAAAGCATCAGAATGCAACATAAGGAAACATAGCTCCATGTAACGCAACATAACATAATATAACATAACGCAACGCAACTCAACGCGACGCGACGCGACACGACACGACCTGACGTGACACGACGCGACACGTCGCAACATGACTCAACACGACGCAAAATGACGCAATATAAGGAACATAAGTAACATAAGGAGCATGACGCAACATAATCAACATATGGAACATAAGGAACATAACGCAAATTTGAAGCCATCCCTGCAACGATCCACAAGTTAGAATTTAATTGCTCTTAATGAACAGAATGCAAAAGAACGCAACATTTCGCAACATAACGATGCAGAATGCAACAAAAGGCAACATAACGCAACATAACATAACAAGACGCAACGAAACAAACAAAAAACAAATCACAACAAAACGTAACTTAACATAACTTAACGTAACTTAACGTAACTTAATTTAATTAACGTAACGTAAATAAACGTAACGTAACGCAACTCAACGAGACGCAACAAGACTCAACAAGACGCCACAAGACGCAACAAGACGCAACATGACGCAACATGACGCAACATGACACAACAAGACGCAACATGTAGCAACATGACGCAACATGACGAAACATGACGCAACATGCCGCAACATGATGAAACATGACGAAACATGACGCAACATTTCGCAACACGACAAAACATGACGCAACATCACCCAACATGAGGAATATAACATAACGCAAATTTGAAGCCATCCCTGCAACGATCCACTAGTTAGAATTTTATTGCTCTTAATGAACAGAACGTAACATATCGCAACATAACGCAACATAACGTAACATAACGCAACATAACGCAACATAACAAAACAAGACGTTACGCGACACGACGCGACATAAGGAACATAAGGAACATGTCACAACATAAGGAAAATTACGCCACATAAGGAACATATGGAACCTAAGGAATATATATAACATATGGAACAAATGGAACATAAAGAACATATCATAACGCAAATTTGAAGCCATCCCTGCAACGATACACTAGTTAGTATTTAATTGCTCTTAATGAACAGAACTTAACATAACGCAACATATCGCCACATAACGATACAGAATGCAACATAAGGCAACATAACGCAACATAACATAACAAGACGTAACGATACGCAACAAAACAAAAAACAAATCACAACAAAACTTAACTTAACTTAACGTAATTTAAAGTAACGTAACGTAACTTAACGCAACGTAACTTAACGTAACGTAACATAACGTAACGTAACGCAACGCTACGCAACGCGACGAGACGCGACAAGACTCAAGAAGAAGAATCAAGACGCAACAAGACGCAATATGACGCAACATGGCCCAAAATGAAGCAAAAAGATGCAACAAGAAGCAACAACACGCAATATGACGCAACATGAAGAAACATGACGCAGCATGTCGCTAATTGTCGCAACAATACGAAACATGACGCAACATGTCGCAACATGAAGCAACATGACGCAACATGATGAAACATGACGCAACAAGATGCAACAAGACGCAACATGACCTAAGATGACGCAACATGACGAAACTTGTCTTAACATGACGCAACATTACGCAACATGATGGAACATGACGCAACATGTCGCAACATGCGGCAACATAAGGCAACATGACGCAACTTGATGAAACATGACTCAACAAGACGCAACAAGATGCAACAAGACGCAACATGAAGCAACAAGACGCAACAAGCCGCAACATGACCTAAGATGACGCAACATATCGCAACATAACGAAATATAACGCAACATAACACAACATAACGAAACATAACAAACCAAGACGTTACGAGACACGATGCGACATAAGGAACATAAAGAACATTTCACAACCTAAGGAACATGACGCCACATAAGGAACATATGGAACCTAAGGAACATTTAGAACATATGGAACATATGGTACATAAGGAACATCTCATAACGCAAATTTGAAGCCATCCCTGCAACGATACACTAGTTAGTATTTAATTGCTCTTAATGAACAGAACTTAACAGAACGCAACATATCGATACATAACGCAACAGAATGGAACATAAGACAATATAATGCAACATAACGCAAGAACATAACAGGACGCAACGCAACGCAACGCGACTCGACGCGACAAAACGCGACACGACGCGACACGTCGCAACATGACTAGACACGAAGCAACACGACGAAAAATGACGCAATATAAAGTACATCAGGAACATAAGTAAACTAGGGAACATGACGCAACATAAGAAAAATATGGAACATATGGAACATAAGGAACATAACATAACGCAAATTTGAAGCCATTAATGCAACTATCCACAGGTTAGAATTTATTTGCGCTTAATGAACAGAACGCAACAGAACGCAACATATCGCAACATAACGATACAGAATGCAACATAAGGCAAAATAACGCAACATAACATAATAAGACGCAACACAACGCAACATAACAAAAAACAAATCACAACAAAACGTAACTTAACATAACTTAACGTAACTTAAGGTAAATTAACATAATTTAACGTAACGTTAATTAACGTAAGGTAACTTAACAAAACGTTACTTATCTTAACGTAACGTAACGTAACGCAACGCAATGCATCGAGACGCGACAAGACTCAAGAAGACGCAACAAGACGCAAAATGACGCAACATGACGCAACATGACGCAAAATGATGCAACATAACGCAACAAGACGCAACATGACGCAAAAAGACGCAACATGACGCAACATGACGCAACGTGATGAAAAATGATGTAATATGACACAACATGATGAAACATGATGCAACAAAACGCAACAAGACGCAACATGAGGAACATATCATAACGCAAATTTATAACTCATCCCTGCAACGATCCACTAGTTAGAATTTAATTGCTCTTAATGAATAGAACGCATCAGAACGCAACATATCGCAACATAATGCAAACTAATGCAACATAATGCAACATAACGCAACATAACATAACAAGTCGCAACGCAACGCGACGCGACAATAAGCAATACGACGCAACATAAGGAACATGACGCAACATAAGGAACATATTGAACATAAGGAACATATGGAACATAAGGAACATATCATAACGCAAATTTGAAACCATCGCTGCAACGAAACACTAGTTAGAATTTAGATCTCTTAATGAACAGAACGTAACAAAACGCAATATATAGCAACATAACGATACAGAATGACACATAAGGGAACATAACTTAACATAACGCAACATAACATAACAAGGCACAACGCAACAAAACAAAAAACAAATCACAACAAAACGTAACTTAACATAACTTAACGTAACTCAAGGTATCTTAACGAAATTTAACCTAACGTAAATTAACGCAACGTAACTTAACGAAACGTTACTTAACTTAACGTAACGTAACGCAAAGCAACGAAATGCGACGAGACGAGACAAATTTCAAGAAGACGCAACAAGACGCAACAAGACGCAACAAGACGCAACATGACGCAACAAGACGCAAAATGACGCAACGTGACGCAATATGACGCAACTTGACGCAACATGACGTAAAATGTCGCAACATGACGCAACATGACACAACATGATGAAACATGACGCAACAAAACGCAACAAGACGCAACATAAGGAACATATCATAACGCTAATTTAAACCCATCCCTGCAACGATCCACTAGTTAGAATTTAATTGCTCTTAATGAATAGAACGCATCAGAACGCACCATATCGCAACGTAATGCAATATAATGCAACATAATGCAACAAATGCAACATAACATAACATAACAAGACGCAACGCAACGCAACGCGATGCGACAAGACGCAACACGACGCAACATAAGGAATATATTGAACATAAGGAACATATGGAACATATGGAACATAAGGAACATATCATAACGCAAATTTGAAACCATCACTGCAACGATACACTAGTTAGAATTTAAATCTCTTATTAAACAGAACGCAATATATCGCAACATAACTCTACATAAGGCAACATAAGGCAACATATTGTAACATAACGCAACATAACATATCAAAACGTAACGCAACGCAACAAAACAAAAAAACAAATCACAACAAAACATAACTTAACATAAGTTAACGTAACTTTACGTAACTTAACGTAACGTAACGTAATTTAACGTAACTTAAATTAATGTTACGTAACGTTACTTAACGTAACTTAACTTAACTTAACGTAACGCAACGCAACGCGACGCGACAAGACGCAACAAAACGCAACAAGATACAACAAGACGCAACAAGTCGCAACAAGATGCAACAAGAGGCAACAAGACTCAACAAGACGCAATATGATGCAACATGACGCAACATGACGCAAAATGTCACAACATGAAGCAACAAGACACAACAAAACGCAACATGACGCAACATGACGAAACATGACGCAACATGTGAAACATAACATAACGCAAATTTGAAGCCATCCCTGCAACGATCCACTAGTTAGTATTTAATTGCTCTTAATGAACAGAACGCAACAGAACGCAACATATCGCAACGTAACGGAACATAATGCAACATAAAGTAACATAACGCAACATAACAAGACGCATCATAACGCAACAAAACAAAAAACAAATCACAACAAAACGTAACTTAACATAACTTAACGTAACTTAACGTAACTTAAATTAACGTAACGTAATTTAGCGTAACGTAAATTAACATAACGTAACGTAACGCAACGCAACGCGGCGCAACGATACAAGACGCAACATGACGCAACATTAAGAAACATGATGGAATATGACGCACCATGACGAAACTTGACGCAACAAGACGCAACATTAAGCAACATGAGGATCATAAGAAACATAACATAACGAAAATTTGTAGCCATCACTGGAACGATCCTCTAATTAGAATTTAATTGCTCTTAATGAACAGAACGTAACATAACTCAACTTATCGCAACATAACGCAACATAAGGCAACCTAAGGCAACAAAACGGAAAATAACGCTACATAACATAACAAGACTCAACGCAACGCGACTCGACGTGACATAAGGAACATAAGGAACATATGGAACATAAGGAACATAACATAACGCAAATTTGAAGCATCCCTGCAACGATACACTAATAAGAATTTAATTGCTATTAATGAACAGAACGCAACAGAACGCAACATATCGCAACATAACGCAACATAACGCAACAGAATGCAACATAAGGCAATATAACGCAACATAACGCAACAACAAAACAAGACGCAACGCAACGAGACTAGAAGCGACAACTCGCGACACGACGTGACAAGTAAAAACATGACTCAACACGACGCAACACGACGCAAAATGACGCAATATAAGGTATATAATGAACATAAGTAACATAAGGAACATGACGCAAAACAAGGAAAATATGGAACAAATGGAACATAAGGAACATAACATAACGCAAATTTGAAGCCATTAATGCAACGAACCAATAGTTAGAATTTAAATTCTCTTAATGAACAGAACGCAACAGAACGCAACATATCGCAACATAATGATACAGAATGCAACATAAGGCAACATAACGCTTCATAACATAACAAGACGCAACGCAACGCAACAAAACAAAAAACAAATCACAACAAAACGTAACTTAACATAACTTAACGTAATTTAAAGTGACGTAACGTAACTTAACGTAACGTAACGTAACTTAACGTAACGTAACTTAACGTAACTTAACGTAACGTAACTTAACTTAACGTAACGTAACGCAACGCAACGCGACGAGACGCGACAAGACTCAATAATACGCATCATGACGCAACAAGACGCAACATGACGGAAAATGACGCAACAAGATGCAACAAGACGCAATATGACGCAACATGACGAAACATTACGCAACATGTCGCAACATGATTAAACATGACGCAACATTTCGCAACTTAACGCAACATGATGAAACATGACGCAACAAGATGCAACAAGACGCAACAACACTCAACATGACGCAACATGAAGAAACTTGTCGCAACATGACGCAACATGTCGTTACATGACGAAATATGTCGTTACAAGACGCAACATGTCGTAACATGACGCAACATGATGAAACATAACGCAACATGACACAACATGTCGCTACATGACGCAACATGACGCAACATGACGAAACATGAGGAACATAAGATAACGCAAATATGAAGCCATCCCTGCAACGATACACTAGTTAGTATTTATTGCTCTTAATGAACAGAACTTAACAGAACGCAACATATCGCAATATAACGCAACACAATGCAACATAAGGCAATATAACGCAACATAACGCAACTACATAACAAGACGCAACGCAACGCGACTCGACGCGACAAAACGCGACACGACGCGACACGTCGCAACATGAATCAACACAACGCAACACGACGCAAAATGACGCAATATAAGGTACATAAGGAACATAAGTAACATAGGGAACATGACGCAACATAAGGAGCATATGGAAAATAAGGAATATAACATAACGCAATATTTGAAGCCATTTAATGCAAAGATCCACTAGTTAGAATTTAATTGCTCTTAATGAACAGAACGCAACAGAACGCAACATAACGATACAGAATGCAACATAAGGCAACATAACACAACATAACGCAACATAGCATAACAAGACACAACGCAACAAAACAAAACAAAAAAACAAATCACAACAAAACGTAACTTAACATAACTTATAGTAACTTAAGTTAACTTAACGTTATTTAACGTAACCTATATAACGTAACGTAAATTAACGTAACGTAACTTAACGAAACGTAACTTAACTTAACGTAACGTAACGCAATGCGACGAGACGCGGCAAGACTCAAGAAGACGCAACAAGACGCAACAAGACGTAACATGACGCAACAAGACGCAACATGACGCAACATGACGCAACAAGACGCAACAAGACGCAACTTGACGCAACATGATGAAACATGACGCAAAAAGACACAACATGACGCAACATGACGCAACATGACATAACATGATGACACATTACGCAACAAAACGCAACAAGACGCAACATGAGGAACATATCATAACGCAAATTTGAACCCATCTCTGCAACGATCCACTAGTTAGAATTTAATTGCTCTTAATGAATAGAACGCATCAGAACGCAACATATCGCAACATAACTCAATATAATGCAACATAATGCAACATAACGCAACATAACATAACAAGACGCAACGCAACGCGACGTGACAAGACGCAACACGCCGCAACATAAGGAACTTATTGAACATAAGGAACATATGGAACATATGGAACATAAGGAACATATGGAACATATGGAACATATGGAACATATGGAACATAAGGAACATATCATAACGCAAATTTGAAACCATCCCTGCAACGATCTACTATTTAGAATTTAATTGCTCTTAATGAACAGAACGCAACAAAACCCAACATATCGCACCACAACGCAACTTAATGCAACATAATGCAACATAACGCAACATAACATAAAATACCAAGACGCAACGCAACGCATCGCGATGCGACAAGACGCAACACGACGCAACATAAGGAACATGACAATACATAAGTAACAAATTGAACATAAGGAACATATAGAACATAAGAAACCTAACATATCGCAAATTTGAAGCCATCCCTGCAACGATACATTAGTTAGTATTTAATTGCTCTTAATGAAAGGAACGTAAGCAAAGGCAACATATCACAACATAGAACAAAATAATGTAACATAAGGCAACATAACGCAAAAAGACGCAACCAGACGCAACCAGACGCAACATGACGCAACATGACGAAACATGATGCAACATGAGGAAACTAAGGAACATAACATAACGCAAATTTGAAGCCATCCCTGCAACCATCCACTAGTTAAAATTTAATTGCTCTTAATGAACAGAACGCAACAGAACGCAACATATCGAAACATAACGATACAGAATGCAACATAAGGAAACATAACGCAAAATAACATAACATAACAAGACGCAACACAACAAAACAAAAGAAAACAAAACACTACACAACATCACACCACACCAACACCAACACCAACACCAACAGCAGCATCTACACCAACACCAACACAACACCACACCACACCACACAACAAAACACAACACAACACAAAGACGTGACGTGACGTAACGTAACGTGACGCAAGGATCATAATGATCATAAGGATCATAAGGAACATGACGCAACATAAGGAACATATGGAACATATGGAAAATATGGAACATAAGGAACATAACATAACGCAAATTTGAAGCCATCCCTGCAACGATCCACTAGTTAGTATTTAATTGCTCTTAATGAACAGAACGCAACATAACGCAACAAAATGCAACATTAGGCAACATAACGCAAAATAACGCAACATAACATAACAAGACACAAAGCAACGCAACGCAACAAAAAAATAAATCACAACAAAACGTAACTTAAGATAACTTAACGTAACTCAAAGTAACTTAACATGACTTAAAGTAACGTAACTTAATGTAACGTTACGTAACTTAACGCAAAGCAACGCAACAAGACGCAACAAGGCGCAACAAGACGCAACAAGGCGCAACAAGACGAAACAAGAAGCAACATGTCGAAACAAGAAGCAACATGTCGAAACAAGACGCAACATGACGCAACATAAATAACATAAGGAACCTAACATAACGCAAATTTGAAGACATCCCTGAAACGATCTACTAGTTAGTATGTAATTGCTCTTAATGAACAGAACGTAACAACGCAACATATCGCAACATAAATCAACAGAATTCAACATAAGGCAACATAACGCATCATAACGCAACATAACATAACATAACGCAACGCAACGCGACGCGTCATGATACTACGCGACTCGACGCGACACAACGCGACACAACGCGACAAGACGCGACACGACGCGACATGTCGCAACATGACGCAACACGACTCAACACGACGCAAAATGACGCAATATAAGGTACATAAGGAACATAAGTAACATAAGGAACATGACGCAACATAAGGAACATATGGAACATAAGGAACATAACATAACGCAAATTTGAAGCCATTACTGCAACGATCCTTTAGTTATAATTAATTGCTCTTAATGAACAGAACGAAACAGAACGCAACATATCGCAAAATAATATACCGAATGCAACATAAGGCAACATATCGAAACATAACGATACATAGCATAACAAGACGCAACGCAAAGAAACAAAACAAAAAACAAATCATAACAAAACGTAACCTAACATAACTAAACGTAACTTAACATAACTAAACGTAACTTAAAGTAACGTAAAGTAATTTAACGTAACGTAAATAAACGTAACGTAACGTAACTTAACGCAACGCAACACAACTCAACGCAACGCAACGCGACGCGACAAGACGCAACAAGACGCAACAATACGACACAAGAAGCAAAAAGACTCAACATTACGCAACATGACGCAACATGACGCAACATGATGAACATAAGGAACATAAGGAACATAACATAACGCAAATTTGAAGCCATCCCTGCAACGATCAACTAGCTAGTATTTAATTGCTCTTAATGAACGCAACATATCGCAACATAAAGCATCAGAATGAAACATAAGGCAACATAACTCCATAAAACGCCACATAACATAACATAACGCAACGCAACGCAACCTGACGTAACGCGACACGACGAGACTCGACGCGACAAGACGTGACACGACGCGACAAGACGTGACACGACGCGACACGTCGCAACATGACTCAACACGACGCAACACGACGCAACACGACGCAAAATGACGCAATATAAGGTACATAAGGAACATAAGTAACATAAGGAACATAAGTAACATAAGGAACAAGACGCAACATAAGGAACGTATGGAACATATCGAAAATAAAGAACATATGGAACATAAGGAACATAACATAACGCAAATTTGAAGACATCCCTGCAACGAACCATTTGTTAGAATTTAATTGCTCTTAAAGGAAAGAACGCATCAGAAAGCAACATAATGCAACATAACGTTACATAACATAACAAGACGCAAAGCAACGAAACGTGACACGACAAGACGCAACACGACGCAACATAAGGAACATGACACAACTTAAGGAACATATTGAACATAAGGAACATATAGAACATAAGAAACATAACATAACGCAAATTTGAAGCCATCCCTGCAACGATCCACTAGTTAGAATTTAATTGCTCTTAATGAACAGAACGCAACAGAACGCAACATATCGCAACATAAAGCAATAGAATGAAACATAAGGCAACATAACGCAAAGTAACTTAACTTAACGTAACGTAACGCAACAAAACGCGACGAGACGCGATAAGACTCAACAAGACGCAACAAGACTTAACAAGACGCAACATGACGCAACATGACGCAACATGTCCCAACATGACGCAACAAGACGCAACATGACGCAACAAGACGCAACCACACGAAACAAGACGCAACATGACACAACATGACGCAACAAGACGCAACAAGACGCGACATGACGCAAAATAACGAAACATGACGCAACATGAGGTCCATCAGGAACATAACATATCGCAAATTTGAATCCATCCTTGCAACGATCCCATAGTTAAATTCTAATTGCTCTTAATGAACAGAACGCAACAGAACGCAACATGTCACCACTTAACGATACAGAATGCAACATAAGGCAACATAACGCCACATATCATAACATAACAAGACGCAACACAACACAACACAACAAAACAAAACAAAACACTACACAACACAACACCACACCACACCAACAACAACACCAACACCAACACCTACACCAACACTTACAGCAACACCAACACAATACCACACCACACCACACCACACAACATAACACAACACAAAGACGTGACGTGACGTGACGTGACGTGACGTGACGCAAGGATCATAAGGATCATAAGGAACATGTCGCAACATAAGGAACATATGTAACATATGGTACAAATGGAAAATAAGTAACATAACATAACGCTAATTTGAAGCCATCCTTGAACGATCCACTAGTTAGTATTTAATTGCTCTTAATGAACAGAACGTAACAGAACGCAACATATCGCAACATAACGAAACATAATGCAACATTAGGCAACATAACGCAACAAACTGCAACAACATAACAAGACGCAACGCAACGCAAAAATAACAAAAAACAAATCACAACAAAACGTAACTTAACATAACTTAACGTAACTTAACGTAACGTAACGTAATTTAAAGAAACGTAGATTAAAGTAACGTAACGCAAAGGAACGCGACGCGACCCAACAAGACGCAACATGACGCAATATGACAAAACATGACTCAACATGACGCAACATAATACAACATGACGCAACATGACCCATCATTAAGCAACATGAGGAACATAAGGAACAAAACATAACGCAAATGTGAAGCCATTCCTGCAACGATCCACTAGTTAGAATTTAATTGCTATTAATGAACAAAACGCATCAGAACGCAACATATCGCAACATAACGCAACATATCGCCACATAACGCAACATAAGGCAACATAAGTCAACATAACGCAACATAACGCAACAAAACATAACAAGACGCAACGTAACGCTACGCGACACAACGCAACACGACGCAACATAAGGAACATATTGAAAATAACGAACATATAGAACATAAGAAACATATCATAACGCAAATTTGAATCCATCCCTGCAACGATCCACTAGATAGAATTTAATTGCTCTTAATGAACAGAACTTAACAGAACTCAACATATCCCAACATAACGCAACATAAGGTAACATAAGGCAACATAACGGAACATAACGCAACAAACGCTACATAACATAACATAACAAGACGCAACGCAACGCGACACGACGCGACATAAGGAACATAAGGAACATGACGCAACATAAGGAACATATGGAACATAAGGAACATATAGAACATAAGGAACATATGGAACATATGGAACATATAGAACTTATGGAACACAAGGAACATAACATAACGCAAATTTGAAGCATTCCTGCAACGATCCACTAGTTAGAATTTAATTTCTCTTAATGAACAGAACGCAACAGAACTCAACACACTAGGTTACATTCACACTTTTACACTTGGACAATTGAACAATTGGACACTTGCGCACTTACTCACTTGGACGCTTGGACACTTAATACTTGTACTCTCGAACAATTGTACACTTGGATACTTAGACTCTTGAACACTTGCATAATTCCACACTTACTCAATTTCGCTTTTGCACACTTGATAAGATGCACAATAGCAGAACAATAAAAAGGAAATATTTGCTTAGCTAAAGGGTAGTATCGAACTCGCACACTTGCACCCATCTCGGATCCTTTTCGTATCTTTCTCAAACCTTTATGGGACCATTCTCAAACCCTTCTGGAACCATTCTCCTACCCTTCTGGAACCATTCTCAAATCCTTCTCTCATCCTTCGTAAACCCCTTTTAAACCCTTAATGAAACTTTCTTGCAACCTTCATGCACCTTTCATGCACTCTTAATCCACCATTAATCCATCCTTAATCCACCCTTCATGATCCCTTCACGCACCTTTCATGTACAATTCATGCACGCTTCATGCTCCCTTAATGCAATTTTAATATACCCTGAATTTATACTTGGGTACTTAGGCACTTGCACACATAACCTTTTGCGCAATCTGACACTTGGACACATTCAAACGTTTACACTTGGACACTTAGACATTTGGAAACCTTACATAATTCCACACTTGCCCACCTTCACATTTTCACTCTTGCACACATGCACATTAACAAAACAATAAAAAGGAAATATTTGCTTAGATAAAGGAAAGTATTAAAATCGTACATTTGCACCCATCTCAAACCTTTTTCGAATCTTACTCAAACCCTTCTGGAACACTTCTCAAACCTTTCTCGAATCTGTGAATCCCGCTCGAACATTTCATGCACCCTTAATGCACCTTTCATGCACCCTTCATGCACACTTCATGCACACTTCATGCACTCTTCATGCACATTTAATACTCCCTTAATGCACTTTTAATACACCCTTAATTTACACTTGGACACTTAATCATTTGTGCCATTGCCCACTTAGACATTTGCGCACTTTGACACTTGGACAATTGCACAATTGGACACTTGCGCACTTACTCACTTGGATGCTTGGTCACTTGACTACTTGTACTCTTTTACAATTGCACACTTGGACACTTACACACTTGCATAATTCCACACTTGGACACTTAGACACTTGCATAATTCCACACTTGCTCACTTTCACATTTTCCCCCTTGCACAAATGCACATTTAACAAAACAATAAAAAGGAAATATTTGCTTAGCTGAAGGAGAGTATTGAACTCGTACACTTGCACCCAACTCGAACCCTTTTGGAATCCTACTTAAAATTTTCTGGAACCCTTCTAAAACCCTTCTCCCATGATTCGTGAACCCCCTTCGAACACCTCATGCACTCTTCATTAACCCTTCATGCACCATACCTGCATCCTTCATCCACCTTTCATGCACCATTTATGTTCCCTTCATGCACCCTACATACACCCTTAATGCGCCCTAAATGCAATTTTAATACACCCTTAATTTTAACTTGGACACTTAAGAATTTGAGCACTTGCACATTTAGACATTTGTGCACTTTGACATTTGGACAATTGGACACATTGACATTTGCATATTTTCTAACTTGGACGCTTGGTCACTTGAACACTTGTACTCTTGCACAATTATACACTTGGACACTTAGACACTCTCATAATTTCACACTTTCTCAATTTCACATTTTTTCCTTGCACATATGCATATTAAAAAATCGATAAAAAGGACACATTTGCTTAGGTAAAGGAGAGTATTGAGCTCGTACAATTGCACCCATCTCAAACCCTTTTAGAATCCTACTAAAAACTTTTTCGCATCCTTCGTGTACCCTCTACATGCACCTTTCATGGACCCTTGATCAGCCCTTCATGTACCCTTGATGCACCCTTGATGCACCCTTGATGCACACTTCATGTACCCTCCATTCACCCTTATGCACCCTTTATGCACCCTTAATACACCCTTCCTGCACTCTTCATGCACCCTTAATACTCCCTTTATGCACTTTTAATACACCCTTAATTTACACTTAGACACTTAATCACTGGGCACATTCCCACTTAGACATTTGAGTAACTCTGACACTTGGACATATTCACACTTTTACACATGGACAATTGCACACTTGGACACTTGCTCACTTACACACTTGGACGCTTGGTCATTTGAAGATTTGTACACTTGCTCAATTGCACACTTAGACATATGGACAATTATATAGTTCCACACTTGCTTCCTTTCTTATTTTCACCCTTGCACACATGCACATTAACTAAACAATTAAAAGTAATATTTACTTTGCTAAAGGAGAGTATTGAACTCGTAAATTTGCACCCATCTCGAACCCTTTTCGAATCCTACTCAAACACTTCTGGAACCCTGCTCAAACCCTTCTTGCATCCTTCGTGAACCCCTCTTGATCCATTTATGCAACCTTTATGCATCCTTCTTTCATACTTCATGTACCCTTTATGAGCACTCCATGCACCCTTTATCAACCTATCATGTTCTCTTCACCCACCCTAAATGCTTCCTTAATGCACCATTAATGCAACCTTCATGCACCCATAATGCACTTTTAATACACCCTTAATTTTCACTTGGACACTTAAGCATTTGGGCACATGCACACTTAGACATTTGGGAACTCTGACACTTGGACACATTTACACATTTACACATGGACAATTGCACAATTGGACACTTGCGCATTTACTCATTTATATGCTTGGTCACTTGACTACTTGTACTCTTTTACAATTGCACACTTAGACACTTACATAATTCCACACTTGCTCACTTTCACATTTTCACTCTTGCACACATGCACATTAACAAAATAATAAAAAAGAAATATTTGCTTAGCTAAAGGAGAGTATTAAACCCCTACACTTGTACCCATCTCGAACCCTTTTAGAATCCTACTCAAAACTTTCTGGAACCCTTCTCAATTCTTTCTCGCATCTTTCGTGAACCTCCTTCGAACACTTCATGCACTCTTCTTGCACCCTCCAATCACCCTTCATGAACCCTTAATGCTCCCTTAAGGCACTTTTAGTACACTTTTAATTTTTACTTGGACACTTAGGCATTTGGGCACTTACACACTTGGACATTTTCGCACTCTGACAATTGGACACTTGGTCACATTCACATTTTTACACTTGGACAATTGCACACTTAGACACTCGCGCACTTACTCATTTGGACGCTTGGTCACTTGAACACTTATACTTTTCTATAATTAAACACTTGGACACATGGACACTTGAATAATTCCAAACTTGTTCACTTTCACATTTTCACCCTTGCATACATGCACATTAACAAAACAATAAAAAGGAAATATTTGATTAGCTATGTAACATTGAGTTACATTTGAACTCGGCCCATTGCTAAACTTCATATTCAACTCGCCAAAGAATCATACCACCCGCCCCAAATAATATTCAATAATATTCAATAATATTCTAAATCCTACAATAGTACTCTTCACTATTGTAGTTCCTGTAAATTGAAACAACGTTATAGACAATTATAATCAATAAAATCAATTCAATAGAACTATGGAATACATTGGAATCTGTACTCACCAAATCTATCCTGTGTAGACAACGACGAGCTACACCGGGTAGTAACAGAGACTCCTACATCGAAGTCAACCCCGTCTAAATCAAATAGATACTGAAGCCAAGCCAAGCTATACTATGCACGTTCAACAGAATTCTACCCATCTGCACCATGGTGGATAGTTCCACAACTACTGAGATGACGTCCGTTTGAAGAATCGCTGTTCTAAAATGAACAATGGGACAACAATATCAACAATCCACGTCATGTTCGATTCCTTCTAGAAGGAATTATTCTACCCCCCCCACCTTGTTACCGTGCTGTGAAAAACCCCTATTTAAATTCCTGTAAGCGCATAATTAAATTGACTATTCAACCAACACGGGACGGACGAACATAGTCCTAGGACCAGGATTATGCCAGGATCATCCGTGATAATCTACAAACTTTAACAATGGCAACGTATACTTTGAACTTTATAATATTCAAAACTTTAACTTTGTTTAAGCCGTATTTATTTTCTTCGCCATATAGTAAAAATTATAATATCTGTCGCCACTTGGGCGCTCGAGACAGCTGTTTAGTTTTGATCGTTAAATTATAATAACTTTGATATATTTTTGTGATGAAGTTTATCATTATTTCATTCTGAAATAATGTTGTAAATAAAATGTTTTGATTTCTTTTGTAATAATGAACACTTATAAAATTTAACTTCGAAACGTAAATTGTTTAACTGATAAAATTAATTAGTGATTAATTTTATGTTTGATCGTAGTTTAAATGTTTTCACTAGACTTTGTTTATTGTAAGTTTATTAACTTTAAATTCACGAATAGATGGAAGTTTCTAAACTGTAAGTTTAGGTCAGGTAGTCCCGTGGGAGTTTGACTAAAGTCTGTTAGCCAAACTCTCGCGTATTTTAAAAATGTCTAATAAATATTCTTTATATATTTATTATTTAATTTGTTTGAAGTCTGCCTTAAGTGATGCAGTGCAGACGAGTTTGAAACAGTATAATAAGGCCCATAAGGCTCGTATATAAATCTTATATAAATCTTACATATTAATTAACTGGTTTATTATTTGTTTACTTGTATACTTTTGAACACTGTGGGTCGTTTGTCTCATAAGGACTAGCCCATCTGATTGTTTGATTTGTCTAACAGTAGAGAAGTTCTGGTTAAGGAACTACACTAATAACTGTTTATTTCTAACATGATTTTCCACTGAACTCAGTACGATTATTGAGACCATGTAATTAAATGAATTCTTCTTTGCTAATTGTTTATTGCTTTGAATAAACCATTTATGGTATTACTATTTAAATTTTGCATTTAATGTCCTTTGTATATTCTATGTAGATTGCACCCTCCCCTTCCTTTAAGTTATCGATGGTCGTAAGGAGAAAGGATTGGAGAGAGGGGTGTAAAAGCTAAAGGGTAGTATTGAACTCGTACACTTGCACCGATCTCGAACCATTTTAGAATCCTACTCAAAACCTTCTAGAACCCTTCTCAAAACTTTCTAGCATTCTTCGTGAACCATCCTAGAACACTTCATGTGGCCTTCATAAACCCTTGATGCAACGACCATTCACCCTCCATGCACCCTCGATGCACCCTCAATGCATCCTTCATTAACCCTTCATGGGCCCTCAATGTACCCTCGATGCACCCTCCATGCGCCCTCCATGCGCCCTCAATGCTCTTTCCATGCCCCCTTTATGCCCACTCGATGCACCCTCGATGCACCCTTCATGCACTATTCATGAACTCTTGATGCACCTTTGATGCACCCTTCATGACCTTTGATGCACCCTTCATGCACCTTTGATGCAACCTTCATGTACACTTCATGCGCCCTTCATACACACTTCATATGCTCTTCATCCACTTTTAATGCTCCCTTATACACTCTTAATTTTCACTTGGATACTTAGACATCTGCGCACTCTGACACTTGGTCACATTCACACTTTTACACTTGGACAATTGAACAATTTTACACTTGCGCACTCACTCACTTGTACGCTTGGACAATTGAACACTTATTCACTTCGACGCTTGGACCCTTAATACCTGTACTCTCGAACAATTGTACACTTGGATACTTAGACTCTTGGACACTTGCATAATTCCACTCTTACTCACTTTCGCTTTTGCACACTTGACAAGATGCACAATAGCACAACAATAAAAAGGAAATATTTGTTTAGCTAAAGGGTAGTATCAAATTCGAACACTTGCACCTATCTCGGATCCTTTTCGTATCTTTATCAAAACTTTCTGGGACCATTCTCAAACCTTTCTGGAACCATTCTCCTACCCTTCTGGAACCATTCTCAAACCCTTCTCTCATCCTTTGTGAACCCTTCTTGAACCATTAATGAACTTTTCATGCAACCTTCATGCACCTTTCATGCATCCTTAATCCACCCTTAATCTATCCTTAATCCACCCTTCATGATCCCTTCATGCACCTTTCATGTACAACTCATGCACGCTTCATGCACACTTGATGCTCTTTTAATATACCTTGAATTTACACTTGGGGACTTAGGCACTTGCACACCTAACCATTTGCGTAATCTGACATTTGGACACATTCATACGTTTACACTTGGACACTTAGACATTTGGAAACCTTACATAATTCCACACTTGGTCACTTTCACATTTTCAACCTTGCACACATGCACATTAACAAAACAATAAAAAGGAAATATTTGCTTAGCTAAAGAAGAGTATTGAAGTCGTACACTTGCACCCAACTTGAAACCTTTTGGAATATTACTCAAAAATTTCTGGAATCCTTCTCAAACCCTTCTCTCATCATTCCTAATCCACCTTCGAACACCTCATGCACACTTCATGTACTCTTTATGCAACCTTCATGCACCATTCATGCACCATTCTCGCATACTATATCCACCCTTTATGTTCCCTTCATGCACCCTTTATGTTCCTTTTATGCACCATATATACACCGTTAATGCTGCTTAAATGCACTTTTAATACACCCTTAATTTTAACTTGGACACTTAAGTATTTTTGCACTAGCACATTTAGACATTTGTGCACTTTGACACTTGAACAATTGGACACATTTACATTTGCGTACTTTCTAACATGGACACTTGGTCACTTGAAGACTTGTACTCTTGCACAATATTACACTTGAACACTCTCATAATTTCACCCTTGCTCACTTTTACATTTTTTTGCACACATGCACATTAACCAATCAATAAAAAGGAAATATTTGCTAAGCTAAAGGAGAGTATTGAACTCGAACAGTTGCACCCATCTCGAACCCTTTTAGAATCCTACTCAAAACCTTATGGAACCCTTATCAAAACTTTCTCAAATCCTTCGTGAACCCCCCTCGAACACTTCATGCGACCTTCATGAAACCTTTAATACATCTTTCATGCACCTTTCGGTCACCCTTTATGCACCTTTCATCCACATTTCATGCGCCCATCATGCACCATTTATTATCTCTTTATGCATACTTCATGCACATTTAATTCTCTCTTAATGAATTTTAATAAACCTTTAATTTTTACTTGGACAGTTAAGCATTTTTGCACTTTCACATTTAGACATTTTTGCACTTTGACACTTGGACAAATTGACACATTGATATTGGCGTACTTTCTAACTTAGACGCTTGGTCACTTGAACACTTGTACTCTTGCACAATTGCACGCTTGGACACTTAGATACATGGACACTTGTATAGTTCCACACTTGCTCCCTTTCTTATTTCACACTTGCACACATGCAAATTAACTAAAAAATTAAAAGATAATATTTGCTTTGATAAAGGAGAGTATTGAACTCGTACATTTGTACCCATCTCGAACCCTTTTCGAATCCTACTCAAACACTTCTGGAACCCTGCTCAAACCCTTCTCGCATGCTTCGTGAACACCTCTTGAACCATTCATGCACCTTTTATGCATCCTTCTTTCATACTTCATGTACACTTTATAAGCCCTTCATGCGCCCTTCATGATCCTATGATGCACCCTTCATGTTCCCTTCACCCCCTAAATGCTTACTTAATGTACCATTAATGCAACCTTCATGCACCCATAATGTATTTTTATTAAACCCTAAATTCTCAATTGGACACTTAAGGATTTGGGCACATGCAAACTTAGACATTTGCGAAGTCTGACATTTGGACACATTCATACTTTTACACATGGACAATTGCAAAATTGGACACTTGCGCTTTTACTCACTTGGATGCTTGGTCACTCGACTACTTGTACTCTTTTACACTTAGACACTTAGACAATTACATATTTCCACACTTGCTCACTTTCACATTTTCACCCTTGCACACATGCACATTAACAAAATAATAAAAAGGAAACATTTGCTTAGCTAAAGGAGAATATTAAACCCGTACACTTGTACCCATCTCGAACCCTTTTAGAATCCTACTCAAAACTTTTTGGAACCATTCTCAAACATTTCTCAAATCCTTCGTGAACCTCCCTCGAACACTTCATGCACTCTTTATGCACCCTCCATTCACCCTTCATGAACCCTTAATGCTCCCTTAATGCACTTTTAATACAACTTTAATATTTATTGAACACTTAGGCATTTGGGCACTTTCACACTTAGACATTTGCGCACTCTGACAATTGGACACTCGGTCACATTCACACTTTTACACTTGGACAATTGCACACTTAGACACTTGCGCACTTATTCACTTGGACGCTTGGTCATTTGAACATTTATATTTTTCTACAATTGCACACTTGGACACATGGACCCTTGCATAATTCCAAACTTGTTCACTTTCACATTTTCACCCTTGCACACATGCACATTAACAAAACACTAAAAAGGAAATATTTGATTAGATAGAGTGTAGTATTGAACTCGTACACTTGCACCGATCTTGAACCATTTAGTGTCCTACTCAAACCCTTTTGGAAACCTTTTCAAAACTTTCGAGCATTCTTCGTGAACCACCCTAGACCACTTCATGCGCCCTTCATTAACCCTTGATGCACCGACCATGCACCCTCCATGAACCATCGATGCACCCTCTATGCATCCTCCATGCACCCTCCATGCGCCATATATGCACCCTCGATTCACCCTCCATGTGCCCTCCTAGCGTCCTCCATGCCCCCTCGATGCACCCTTCATGCACCCTTCATGCACCCTTCAATACACTTGATGCACCCTTCATGCACTTTTCATGCACCCGTCATGCACCTTTGATGGAACTTTCATGCACAATTCATGCACCCTTCATCCAATTTTAATGTTCCCTTAATACACTCTTAATTTTCACTTGGACACTTAGACATTTGCGCACTCTGACTCTTGGTCACATTCACACTTATACACTTGGACAATTGAACAATTGGACACTTTCGCACTTACTCAATTGGACGCTTGGACAATTGAACACTTATTCACTTGGACGCTTGGACACTTAATACTTGTACTCTCGAACAATTGTACACTTGGATACTTAGACTCTTGGACACTTGCATAATTCCACACTTACTCACTTTCGCTTTTGCACACTTGACAAGATGCACACTAGCACAACAATAAAAAGGAAATATTTTCTTAGCTAAAAGGTAATATCGAACTCGCACACTTGCACCCATCTCGGATTCTTTTCGTATCTTTCTCAAACCTTTCTGGGACCATTCTCAAACCCTTCTTCCTTAATCCACCCTTCATCATCCCTTCATGCACCTTTCATGTACAATTCATGCACGCTTCATGCACACTTAATGCACTTTTAATATACCCTGAATTTACACTTGGGGACTTAGGCACTTGCACACCTAACCATTTGCGCAATCTGACACTTGGACACATTTAAACGTTTACAATTGGACACTTGGACATTTGGAAACCTTACATAATTCCACACTTCCTCACTTTCACATGTTCACCCTTGCACACATGCACATTAACAAAACAATAAAAAGGAAATATTTGCTTTATTAAAGGAGATTATTGAACTCGTACATTTGCACCCATCTCAAACCATTTTCGAATCTTACTCAAACCCTTCTGGAACACTTTTCAAACCTTTCTTGCATCCGTGAACCCCGCTCGAAAACTTCATGCACCCTTCATGCACACTTCATGCACACTTCATACACCCTTCATGCACTCTTCATGCACCCTTAATACTCCCTTAATGCACTTTTAATACACGCTTAATTTACACTTGGACACTTAATCACTAGGGCCCTTGCCAACTTAGACATTTGCGCACTCTGACACTTGGACAATTGCATACTTGGACACTTGCGCACTTACTCACTTGGATGCTTGGTCACTTGACTACTTGTACTCTTTTACAATTGGACACTTGGACACTTGGACACTTGGACACTTTCATAATTCCACACTTGGATACTTTGACACTTGCATAATTCCAAACTTGTTCACTTTCACATTTTACCCTTGCACACATGCACATTTAACAAAACAATAAAAAGGAAATATTTGCTTAGCTAAAGGAGAATATTGAACTCGTACACTTGCACCCATCTCGAACCCTTTTGGAATCCTACTCAAAAATTTCAGGAACACTTCTAAAACACTTCTCGCATGATTCGTGAAACCCCTTCGAACACCTCATGCAATCTTCATGCACCCTTCATGCACCATTCTTGGATCCTTCATCCACACTTCATGCACCATTTATGTTCCCTTCATACACCCTATATACACCCTTAATGCTCCCTAAATGCAATTTTAATACACCCTTAATTTTAACTTGGACACTTAAGAATTTGAGCACTTGCACATTTAGACATTTGTGCATTTTGACATTGGGACAATTGGACATATTGACATTTGCGTACTTTTTAACTTGGACGCTTGGTCACTTGAACACTTGTACTCTTGCACAATTGTACACTTGGACACTTAGACACTCTCATAATTTCACACTTGCTCACTTTCACATTTTTTTTGCACACATGCACATTAACAAATCAATAAAGCTTAGCTAAAGGAGAGTATTGAACTCGAAGAGTTGCACCCATCTCGAACCCTTTTAGAATCCTACTCAAACCCTTCTGGAACCCTTATCAAAACTTTCTCGAATCATTCGTGAACCCCCTCGAAAACTTCATGCGCCCTTCATAAAACCTTAATGCATACTTCATGCACCCTTCGGTCACCCCTCATGGACCTTTCATGCACCCTTCTTGCTCCCTTCATGCACCCTTTATTATCTCTTTATGCATATTTCATGCACCCTTAATGCTCCCTTAATGCACTTTTAATGCACCCTTAATTTTTAGTAGGACAATTAAGCATTTGAGCACTTGAACATTTAGACATTTTTGCATTTTGACACTTGGACAATTTGACACATTGACATTTGCATACTTTCTAACTTTGACGATGGTCACTTGAAGACTTGTATTCTTGCACAATTGCACGCTTGGACACTTAGACACATGGACACTTGAATAGTTCCACACTTGCTCCATTTTTTATTTTCACCCTTGCACACATGCACAATAACTAAACAATTAAAAGGTAATATTTGCTTTGATAAAGGAGTGTATTGAACTTGTACATTTGCACCCATCTCGAACCCTTTTCGAATTTTACTCAAACACTTCTGGAACCTTTCTCAAACCCTTCTCGCATCCTTCATCAACCCCTCTAGAACCATTCATGCATCCTTTATGCATCCTTCTTTCATTCTTCTTGTACCCTTTATGAGCCCTTCATACGCCTTTCATGATCCCTTCATGCATCTTTCATGCAATCTAGATGAACCCATCATGCACTCTTAATGCACCATTCATGCTCTCTTAATGCACAATTTATTCGCCATTTATTATCTCTTCATGCATCCTTCATGCACCCTTAATGCTCCCTTAATGCACTTAATAATACACCCTTAATTTTTACTTTCACAGTTAAGCATTTGGGCACTTTGACATTTGTGCAATTTGACACTTGGGCACTTGGACACATTCACAATTTTAAACATGGACAATTGCACACTTGGACACTTGCACACTTACTCTCTTGGATGCTTTGTCACTTGATTACTTGTACTCATTTACAATAGCACACTTGGACACTTAGACACTTGCATAATTCCACACTTTCTCACTATCACATTTTCACCCTTGCACACATGCACATTAACAAAACAATAAAAAGGAAATATTTGCTTAACTAAAGGATAGTATTGAACTCGTACACTTGCACCAATCTCGAACCCTTTTCGAATCCTACTCAAACACTTCTGGAACCCTTCTTAAACCCTTCTTGTATCCTTCGTGAACACCTCTTGAATCATACATTCACCTTTTATGCATCCTTCTTTCATACTTCATGTACCATTTATGAGCCCTTCATGCGCCCTTAATGATCCTATCATGCACCCCTCATGTTCACTTCATCCACCCTAAATGATTCCTTAATGCACCATTAATGCAACCTTCATGCACCCATGATGCACTTTTAATACACCCTTAATTTTCACTTGAACCCTTAAGCATTTTGGAACATGCACACTTAGACATTTGCTAACTCTGACACTTGGACAGATTCACACTTTTACACATGGACAATTACAAAATTGGACACTTGCGCATTTACTCACTTGGATGCCTGGTCACTCGACTACTTGTACTCTTTTACAATTGCACACTTAGACACTTACATAATTCCACACTTGCTCACTTTCACATTTTCACCCTTGCAAACCTGCACATTAACAAAATAATAAAAAGGAAACATTTGCTTAGCTAAAGGAGAGTATTAAACCCGTACACTTGTACCCATCTCGAACCCTTTTAGAATCCTACTCAAAATTTCTGGAACCCTTCTCAAACCTTTCTCGCATCCTTCGTGAAACTCCCTCGAACACTTCATGCACTCTTTATGCACCCTCTATTCACCCTTCATGAACCCTTAATGCTCCCTTAATGCACTTTTAATACACCTTTAATTTTTACTTGGACACTAAGGCATTTGGGCAGTTACACACTTAGACATTTACGCACTCTGACAATTGGACACTTGGTCACATTCACACTTTTACACTTGGACAATTGCACATTTAGAGAGTTGCGCACTTACTCACTTGGACGCTTGATCAGTTGAACACTTATACTTTTCTACAATTGCACACGTGGACACATGGACACTTGCATAATTCCAAACTTGTTCACTTTCACATTTTCACTCTTGCACACATGCACATTAGCAAAACAATAAAAAGGAAATATTTGAATATCTAAAGGGTAGTATTGAAACGAACGCTTTTAGAATCCTACTCAAACCCTTCTTGAACCCTTCTCAAAACTTTCGAGCATTCTTCATGAACAACCCTAGCATACTTCATGCGCCCTACATGAAACCTTGATGCACCCACCATGCACCCACCATAAACCCTCCATGCACCCTCCATGCACCCTCCATGCATCCTCCATGCACCCTTCATGCGCCCTCGATGCACCCTCCATGCACCCTCCATGCCCTCTCGATGTACCCTCGATGAACCCTTCATTCACCCCTCATTCACCCCTCATGCACCCTTCATTCACACTTCATGCACCCTTAATGCACCCTTCATGCACCTTTGATGCAACCTTCAAAGACACTTCATGCACACTTCATGCACACTTCATGCGCCCTTCATCCGCTTTTAATTCTGGACACTTAGTCATTTGGGCACTCTGACACTTGGTCACATTCACACTTTTACAATTGGACAATTGAACAATTGGACACTTGCGCATTTACTCACTTGGACGCTTGGACAATTGAACACCTATTCACTTGGACGTTTGGACACTTAATATTTGCACTCTCGAACAATTGTACACTTGGATACTTAGACTCTTGGACACTTGCATAATTCCACACATACTCACTTTCGCTCTTGCACACTTGACCAGATGCACACTAGCACAATAATAAAAAGAAAATATTTGCTTTGCTGAAGGGTAATATCTAGCTCGCACACTTGCACCCATCTCGGATCCTTTTCGTATCTTTCTCAAACCTTTCTGGAACAATATCAAACCTTTCTGGAACCATTCTTCTACCCTTCTGGAACCATTCTCCTAACCTTCTGGAACCATTCTCAAACCATTCTCTCATCCTTCGTGAACCATTCTTGAACACTTAATGAACTTTTCATTCAACTTTCATGCACCATTCATGCACACTTAATCCACCCTTAATTCATCCTTAATCCACACTTCATGATCCCTTCATGCACCTTTCATGTACAATTCATACACGCTTCATGCACCCTTAATGCACTTTTAATATACCCTGAATTTACACTTGGGGACTTAGCCACTTGCACACCTAACCATTTGCACAATCTGACACTTGTACACATTCAAACGTTTACACTAGGACACATAAACATTTGGAAACCTTACATAATTCCACAATTGCACATTTTCAGATTTTCACCCTTGCACACATGCACATTTACAAAACAATAAAAAGGAAATATTTGCTCTATTAAAGGAGAGTATTGAACTCGTACATTTGCACCCATCTCAAACCATATTCGAATCTAACTCAAACCCATTGGAACACTTCTCAAACCTTTCTCGCATCCATGAACCCCGCTCGATCACTTCATGCACCCTTCATCCACCCTTTATGCACTCTTCATGCACACTTCATCCACCTTTCATGCACTCTTCATGCACCTTTAATGCTCCCTTAATGTATTTTAATACACCCTTAATTTACACTTGGACACTTATCACTTGGGCCCTTGTCCACTTAGACATTTGCGCACTCTGACACTTGGACAATTGCACACTTTAACACTTGGGCACTTACTCACTTGGATACTTGGTCACTTGACTACTTGTACTCTTTTACAATTGCACACTTGGACCCTTAGACACTTGCATAATTCCACACTTGGAAACTTCGACACTTGCATAATTCCACACTTGCTCAATTTCACATTTTCACCATTGCAAACATGCACATTTAACAAAACAATAAAAAGGAAATATTTTCTTATCTAAAGGAGAGTATTGAAATCGTACACTTGCCATTGCGATCCCTTTTGGAATCCTACTCAAAAATTTCAGGAACACTTCTAAAACACTTCTCGCATGATTCGTGAAACCCCTTCGAACACTTCATGCAATCTTCATGCACCCTTCATTCACCATTCTTGCATCCTTCATCCACCCTTTATGCACTATTTATGTTCCAATCATGCACCCTATTTACACCCTAAATGCTCCCCAAATGCAATTTTAATACACCCTTAATTTTAACTTGTGCACTTAATAATTTGAGCACTTACACATTTAGATATGTGTACTTTGACATTTGGACAATTGGACTCATTGACATTTGCGTACTTTCTAACTTGGACACTTGGTCACTTGAACACTTGTACTCTTGCACAATTGTACACTTGGACACTTAGACACTCTCATAATTTCACACTTGCTTAATTTCACATTTTTTCCTTGCACACATGCATATTAACAAATCGATAAAAAGGACACATTTGCTTAGCTATAGAAGAGTATTGAAATCGTACACTTGCACCCATCTCAAACCTTTTTAGAAACCTACTCAAAACTTTCTCGCATCCTTCATGAACCCCCCTCAAGCATTTCATAATACCCCCTCGAGTATTTGATTAACCCCCTCAAGAATTTCATAAACCCCTTCGAGCATTTCATAAACCCCCTCGAGGATTTCATAACCCCATCGAGCATTTCATAAACCCCCTCGAGCATTTCATAAACCCACCGAGCATTTCATAAACCCCCTCGAGCATATCATAAACCCTTATTGAAACCTTATTGAGCCCTTATTGAGCCCTTATTGAACCCTTATTGAACACTTATTTCACCTTCATGGTCCCTTCATGCATCCTTCATGCACCCTTCATGCACCCTTCATGCACCATTTATGCACCATTCATGCACCCTTCATGCACGCTTTATGCACCCTTTATGCAACTTCGATGCACCGTCCATGCACCCCCATGAGCCCTCGATGCACCCTTCACGCACCCTTCACCACACCCTTCACGCGCCTTTCATGCACCCTTCATGCGCCATTTACACGCCCCTCATGCACCCTTCATTTGCCCTTCATGATCACTTTAGTCACCCTTCATGCACCCTTAATGCTCCCTTAGTGCGCTTTTAATACACCATGAATTTACATTTGGACACTTAGGCACTTGCACACCTAATCCATTTGCGAACTCTGACACTTGTACATTTTGACAAATTCAAACGTTAACACTTTGACACTTACGCACTGACTCACTTTGACGCTTGGTCACTTGAATACTTGTACTCTTGCAAAATTACAAACTTGACACCTAGACATATGGAAACCTTGCATAATTCCAAACTTGCTCACATACACATTTTCACCCTTGCACACATGCACATAAACAAAACAATAAAAAGAAAATATTTGCTTAGCTAAAGGGTAGTATCGAACTCGCACACTTGCACCCATCTCGGATTTTTTCGAATCTTTCTCGAACCCTTCTCTCATCCTTCGTGAACCCCCTTGAATCCTTAATGAACCTTTCATGCAACCTTCATGCACCCTTCATGCACCCTTCATGCACCCTTCATGCACCCTTCATGCACCCTATATACATCCTTAATGATCCCTAAATGCACTTTTAATACACCTTTAATTTTAACTTGGACACTTATGCATTTGAGCACTTGCGCATTTAGACATTTGTGCACTTAGACACTTGGACAATTGAATACATTGACATTTGCGTACTTTCTAACTTGGACGCTTGGTCACTTGAACACTTATACTCTTGCACAATTGTACACTTGGACACTTAGACAATTAGACACTCTCATAATTTCAAACATTTTCTCAATTTCACATTTTTCCTTGCACACATGCACATTAACAAATTGATAAAAAGGAAACATTTGCTTAGGTAAAGGAGAGTATTGAACTCGTACATTTGAACCTATCTAAAACCCTTTTAGAATCCTACTAAAATCTTTCTCGAATCCTTCGTGAACCCCCTTGATGCACCCTTGGATAAACCCTTGGATGTGCCGCTTAGGCGGCCTTGATGCACCCCTCGATGTGACCTTTGATGCACCCTTGGATTCAGCCTTGGATGCACCCTTTTATGCACCCTTGATGTACCCTTGTATGCACCCTTGATGCACCCTTCGAATCACACTTCGATGGACACTTCGATGCACTCTTGATGAACCCTTGATGCATCCTTGATTTAACATTTATGCACTCTTGATGCACCCTTCATGCACCCTTCAAGCACCCTTCGTTCCACCCTTGGATGCACCCTTCGATGCACCCTTGGAGGCACCCTTGATGTACCCTTGATGCACCCTTCATGTACCCTTCATGCACTATTGATGCACCATTTATGCATCCTTGATGCACCCTTGATGGACCCTTGTTTCAGCCTTAACGCACCATTCATCCACCCTTAATGCACCCTTAACGCACCCTTAACGCACCCTTAACGGATCCCTGATGCACTCTTCATATACCCTCCATTCACCCTCCATAAACCTTTCATGAACGCTTCATGAACACTTCACGAACCCTTAATGCACCCTTAATGCACTCTTCATGGACCCTTCATGTGACCTTAATGTACCTTTAATGTTCCCTTATAGCACTTTTAATACACCCTTAATTTACACTAGGACACTTAATCACTTAGGCACTTGCTCGCTTAAACATTTGCGCACTCTGACACTTGGACACATTCACACTTTTACACATGGACAATTGCACACTTGGACACTTGGTCACTTAATCACTTGGACGCTTGGTAACTTGCACACTTGTACTCTTGTAAAATTGCACACTTGTACTCTTGCACAATTGCACACTTGTACTCTTGCACAATTGCACACTTGTACTCTTGCACAATTGCACACTTGTACTCTAGCACAATTGCACAATTCTACTCTTGCACAATTGCACAATTCTACTCTGGCACAATTGCACAATTGTACTCTTGCATAATTGCACAATTGTACTCTTGCATAATTGCACACTTGTACTCTTGCACAATTGCACACTTGTACTCTTGCTCACTAGGACACTTGCATAATTCTAAACTTGCTCACTTTCACATTTTCACCCTTGCACATATGCACAAAAACAAAACAATAAAATGAAAATATTTGCTTAACTAAAGGTTAGTATCGAACTCGCACACTTGCACCCATCTCGGATTCTTTTTAATCTTTCTCAAACCCTTCTATCATTCTTCGTGAACCCCCTTGAATCCTTAATGAACATTTCATGCAATCCTCACGCACCCTTCATCTAACCTTCATCCACCCTTCACGAGCCTATCCTGCGCTCTTCATGCGCCCTTCATGCGCCCTTCATGCGCCCCTCATGCACTCTTCATTCGCCCTTCATGATCACTTCAGGAACCGTTAATGCACCCTTAATGCTCCCTTAGTGCGATTTTAATACACCATGAATTTACATTTGGGCACTTAGGCACTTGCACACCTATCCATTTACGAACTCTGACACTTGTACCTTTTGACACATTAAAACGTTTACACTTTGACTGCTACGCACTGATTCACTTGGACGCATGTTCACTTGAATACTTGTACTTTTGCAAAATTGCAAACTTGACACTTAGACAGATGGAAACCTTGCATAGTTCCAAATTTGATCACTTTCACATTTTCACCCTTGCACACATGCACATTAACAAAACAATAAAAAGGAAATATTTGTTTAGCTAAAGGAGAGTATTAGAACTCGTACTTTTCCACCATCCTCAAAACCTTTTCGAATCTTACTCGTATCCTAGGTGAACCCCGCTCGAACACTTCAAGTAGGTTTAATGCAAACTTCATGTAGGTTTAATGCACACTTTATTCAGGTTTAATGCACACTTTATTCAGATTTAATACACACTTCATGCACCCTTCATGCTCCCTCCATACACCCTATATACACCCTTTATGATCCCTAAATGAACTTTTAATAAACCCTTAATTTTAAATTGGACACTTAAGAATTTGAGTACTTGCACATTTAGACATTTGTGCACTTTGACATTTGGACAATTGGACAAATTGACATTTGCGTACTTTCTAACTTGGACGCTTAGTCACTTGAAAACTTGTACTCTTGAATAATTGTACACTTGGACACTTAGACACTATCATAATTTCACACTTGCTTAATTACACATTTTTTCCTAGCACACATGCATATTAACAAATCGATAAAAGGACACATTTGCTTAGCTATAGAAGATTATTGAAATCGTACACTTGCACCCATCTCAAACCCTTTTAGAAACCTACTCAAAACTTTCTCGCATCGTTCGTGAACCCCCCTCGAGCATTTTATACCCCCTAGAGCATTTCATAAACCCCCTCGAGCATTTCATAAACTCCCCTCGAGCATTTCATAAACACCCTCGAGCATTTTATACACCCCCCCTGGAGCATTTCATAAACCACCTCGAGCATTTCATAAAACCCCCTCGACCATTTCATAAACCCCCTTGATCATTTCATAAACCCTTATTGAAACCTTATTGAACCCTTATTGCGCCCTTATTGAACCCTTATTGCACCTTTCATGCACTCTTCATGCACCCTTCATGCATCATTTATGCACCCTTCATGCACCCTTCATGAACCCTTCATGCACCCTTCATACAAATTTATGCACCCTTCATGCACCCTTCATGAACCCTTAATGTACCCTTCATGTAACCTTCATCCGCCCTTCATCCGCCCTTCATCCGCCCTTCATCCGCCCTTCATCCGCCATTCATCCGCCATTCATCTTCCCTTCATCCGCCCTTGATCCGCCCTTGATCCACCCTTGATGCACCCTTGATGCAACCTGGATCACCCTTGTTAGAGCCCTGATGCACCCTTCATTTGCCCTTCATGATCCCTTAATGCGTCTTTCATGCACTCTAGATGAACCCTTCATGCACTCTTAATACACCTTTCATGCTCTCTTAATGCACCATTTATTCGCCATTCATTATCTCTTCATGCATCCTTCATGCACCCTTAATGCTCCCTTAATGCACTTTTAATACACCCTTAATTTTATCTTGGACACTTAAGCATTTTTGCACTTGCACATTTAGACATTTGTGCACTTTGACACTTGGACAATTGGACACATTGACATTTGCATACTCTCTAACTTGGACGCTTGGTCACTTGAACACTTGTACTCTTGCACAATATTACACTTGGACACTCTCATAATTTCACTCTTGCTCACTTTCACATTTTTTTGCACACATGCACATTAACAAATCAATAAATGGTAATATTTGCTTAGCTAAAGAAGAGTATTGAACACGTACATTTGCACCCATCTCGAACCCTTTTCGAATCCTACACAAACACTTCTGGAACCCTTCTCAAACCTTTCTCGCATCCTTCGTGAACCCCTCTTGAACCATTCATGCACCCTTTATGCATCCATCTTTCATCCTTCATGTACCCTTCATGAGCCCTTCATTAAGCCTTCATGATCCTTTCATGCTCCCTTCATGATCCCTTCAAGCGCCATTCATGCGACCTTCATGTTCCCTTCATCCGCCCTTCATGTTCCCTTCATCCACCCTAAATGATTCCTTAATGCACCATTAATGCAACCTTCATGCACCCTTCATGTGCCCTTCATGTACCCTTTATTCACCCTTCATGATCACTTCAGGCACCCTTCATGCACCCTTAATGATCCCTAAATGCACTTTTAATACACCCTTAATTTTAACTTGGACACTTAAGCATTTTTGCACTTGCACTTTTAGACATTTTTGCACTTTGAAACTTGGACAATTCGACACATTGACATTTGCGTACTTTCTAACTTGGACGCTTGTGCACTTGAACACTTGTACTCTTGCACAATATTACACTTGCACACTCTCATAATTTCACCCTTGCTCACTTTCACATTTTTTTTGCACACATGGACATTAACAAATCAATAAAAAGGAAATATTTGCTTAGCTAAAGCAGATTATTGAACTCGAACAGTTGCGCCCATCTGGAACCCTTTTAGAATCCTACTCAAACCCTTCTGGAACTCTTATCAAAACTTTCTCGAATCCTTCGTGAACCCCCCTCGAACACTTCATGCGCCCTTCATGAAACCTTTAATGTATCCTTCATGCACCCTTCGGTCACCCCTCCTGCACCCTTGATGCACCCTTGATACACCCTTGAATCACCTTTGATGCGACCTTCATGCACCCTCATGCACACTTCATACGCCCTTCATGATCCCTTCATGCACCCTTCATTCACTTTTAATGCTCCCTTAATACACTCTTAATTTTCCCTTGGACACTTCACTATTTTTGCACTTGCACAATTTGACATTTGCGCACTCTGACACTTGGTCACATTCACACTTGGACAATTGAACACTTGGACACTTGCGCACTCACTCACTTTGACGCTTGGACAATTGAACACTTGTGCACTTATTCAATTGGACGCTTTGACACTTTAACACTTGCTCTTGCACAATTGTACACTTGGATACTTAGACTCTTGGACACTTGCATAACTCCACATTTGCTCACTTTCGCATTTGCACACTTGACAACATGCACACTAGCACAACAATAAAAAGGAAATATTTGCTTAGTTAAAGGGTATTATCAAACTCGCACACTTGCACTCAACTCGGATCCTTTTTGAATCTTTCTCAAACCCTTCTGAAACCATTCTAAAACCCTTCTCTCATCCTTCGTGAACTCCTCTTGAACCCTTAATGAACCTTTCATGCACCCTTCATGCACCCTTCATGCACCCTCCATTCACCCTTCATTCACCCTTCATGCACCCTTCATGTACCCTTCATGCGCCTTTCATGCACCCTTCATGCAACCTTAATACTCCCTTAATACACTTTTAATACACCCTGAATTTACACTTGGACACTTAGGCATTTGCACACCTAACCATTTGCGCACTCTGACACTTGGACACATTCAAACGTTTACACTTGGACACTTGCGCACTTACTCACTTGGATGCTTGGTCACTTGAACACTTGTACTCTTGCAAAATTGCAAACCTTACTGGTGACGAAGATTTGGGTCCGAGTTCCGACTGGAATCACCCACTTTATTGGAAAGGATGTTTTAATCCTTTTTCTAGGCATATGCTGGTATACTTTCGCTTGAATTACCTCCTGATTCTTAAATAGGGAGTTTCAAATACTTCTGGGGGGATTTTTTTTATTAAAATGGTGGTCATCGACACCGCCCCCTCCCCCTGGCGTTGCGACTCCCCCACCACCGACGACCCCACCCCACCTCTTCGTCCCTTATTAATTACATTGATTAATTAACTACTCTAATTAATTGCTTTGAACAATTCAAAATAGCCAACAAAATACCTTAAAACGTTAAGTGTAAATCCAAGATAGTCGCTAAAAATCCTTACAACTTTATATGAGAATCCAAAAGGACCACCCTATGCCTTATAATGTGATGTGGAAATTCGAGAGGGCCGCCACCAAAATCAAAGCTCGCCACCCCTATAACTTATAAGCAGAGGGGGATACAGAACCCTAAAGCCCATCAACGCGACCTCTTGATGACAAATTCCGACATATTCTGAATACCTCCTCTACACTACATCCTCAACACTCTAACCCCATAACGGTAAATTACCCACGTTTCCTCGTAAGGTTATAACATTTCTTCCTTTTGACTTAGCTTTCTCTCCCTGACACACCCATTTTTGCTGCAAAATTCCCTTTTTGATACTATTAACATAATTTTTGACAGGTTTTGCCCCCTGAGGCCTAGAGCCCACAATGGTGAGTTACCCTTGACGCTCTGACACCCCCTCCAAAACGACGTCCCGACGCCCCCAATACCCGGACCCCATAACAATAATTCACCCTCAACGTCTGGACACCCCACGAACACGACACCCCGGCACTTCCAACAACTCGAACCCATAGCTGTAAATCCCTGACACCCTGTTGCTCCTAGGAACTCGAGCCCATATCAATATCTTCTCATCCAGAATAGGTATCGACAGGATTTCCACCACCTTTCCTCTAACCCCTTGCTCCATACCCTACATTCTCTAATCTGCACGACAATTTAGAGATGGTGGCATGGGATTAAAAATAGAACTAAAATCTTATTAAAATATAATTAAAGTTATATTTAACCTTATAGTGTGATGTGTAAAATCATAATAGCTCCCTACCCCACCCCCCTCCTTTTACTCAGCTTATGCAGGTCCTGATATGCACCCTCAAACCCAGGTTCTATAGCCCTCAAGGCAAGGTAATTGGTTCTAAGATCTAAGAGGTGATGGATTATTTTAATGTTGTTTATTTGATGGTCACGATGGGACTGAATATTTTTGATGAGATGGAAGCTATAAATTATAAGACCTAACGGCACAAGACCTAAATGCTACAAGAAATAAACCCCATAAGACCTAATTTTATAAGACCTAACTTCATAGCACCTAATTTTATAACTCCTAACTTTAATAGACCTAAAAGCACTGGACCTAAAATTCTTTTTTCATCGATTACTTTAAAATATCTTTAACTTTTCAAACAGGCAGTGGACCTAAAGGCACAAGACCTAATTTTATAAGACCTAACTTCATAAGACCTAACTTCACTGGACCTAATTTTATAAGAACTAAAGTCATAGCTCCTAAACTTTAGGTCTTGTGAAATTAGGTCCACTGCATGTCATCCGTTTTACCGGTAGTGAATTAAGGGCAGCATTGAATCAAGCGTGACACACTGCGGTTGGCCCAGACAATATGATTTATCTTATGAGTTATGGTATGTTGACAAATTGGTCGTCTGATTTTCGACGAGCACTGCTAGAGGTAGTTAATACTCTCTGGGGGGAGGGGAGTAATACCACTGGCATGGAAAATTTCCTTTCTGATTTCTATGCTAAAATTGGGTAAAAGCACGGAATTAACAAAGTCTTGTCGGCCTATTGCACTCTCTTCCTGTTTTGGCAAAATCATGGTTCATTTAGTGAAGGCTCGTTTGAAAAGATTCCTGGAAATAAATTAACTCCTTAATCCTATGCAATTTGGGTATAGAAAGGAACGTTATATACTTAATAGCCTCTCTATATTGGTTTCTAATATTCAGACAGCTCTGTTACAAAACTCATTTGGATCAGCTTTTTTTCTCGATATACAATGTTCATACGATAATGTTAATCATTCTTGGTTGCTCGACAAACTTTTTAGCCGGGGGTGTTTTAACAAAATGTGTTATTGGCTAAGCTATTTATTTCAGAATTGATCGTACATCATAAATATAGGACACGTTAGACTGTCTCCTCAAACTCAACAAAGGGGCTTACCGAAGGGATCGTTACTCAATCCTCTGTTATATCTAGTTAATTCAAACGATATTGATAGCTCTTTCCTGGTTGGTATAACGAATCTACATTATGCGGATGACGTGGTAATATACGTTTGCTTCTGTAACTTGACAGAAGGGGTTGGTAAACTACAATAAGTGTTTCCCTTACTTACAAATTGGTTTGCAGCCTACTCTTTGACTTTAAATGTCATTAAATGTCGTCAAATTTTGTGCGGTCATCTTCACCCAACATAGAATGCAAGATAGCTTAATTAAATTAGATTATGAAGGTCGTTGGATTCAGGTACACCCAACGGTGCGATTTTTAAGCATGACACTGGACATGAAGGGTTCTTGTCTCCATATTAAAAAATATATATATCTAGATTCTATATATATATATTCTAGAATTCATGATAAGTTTATAAATGCTATGCGATCAGTGGTGGGTGCCTCTTGGGGCTCCCACCCATTTACAAGGTTACAAATTTACTGTGAGCTTATACGTTCTTGATTAGAGAAGGGGCGTTTTTAATATCACACTGCACCGCGGTCTGCACTAGCAGAGCCAGACAAGATCCAATATGCGGCAATAAGACTGTGTCCAGGCGTTTATCGCACGTCACCGACCAATGCGCTCCTCACCAAAAGGGAGAAGCTTCCTTTATATTTTAGGCACCGGCTTTAGGCGGACATATGTTTTTTTTAATCAAAGATTGTTCAAATTCGAGCTCTTTGCGGTGCAGACTTCGTGTCCTTACAAATTATACCAAGACTAAACAATATTGGTTAAATAAAACATGCCCAGCTTTGGTGGATAGCGTTTTGAGTTTTATTGAGCTGCGTCAGTATATTTTTTNTTGTTCAAATTCGAGCTCTTTGCGGTGCAGACTTCGTGTCCTTACAAATTATACCAAGACTAAACAATATTGGTTAAATAAAACATGCCCAGCTTTGGTGGATAGCGTTTTGAGTTTTATTGAGCTGCGTCAGTATATTTTTTATCTTCCTTATCATGTCCAGTATATCACTGGAGGTCATGATTCCCTTTGGGACGTGCCAATGGTGTTCTCTTTTCCTGAATCATGAGTAAAAAGAGTTACTCTTCCGATCAAACAGAAGTTAAATGCAGGAAGGTATATGAAGGAAAGATGGATTAGGTACGGACTTATCTTTACAGACGGTGCTAGGAGGGGAGGGGAACCAGCCCGAGTGGGTGAAGCTTTTTATGACATTAGTATTAATTATGGTCAGACGTATTGACTACTTTCCAACGCGTCAATATTTACAGAGGAAATATTTTCTATTCTGGAGGCATTTAAATATGTCTCATTTTCACATCCTCAGCCAGTAAGGGTACTATGTGACTCCCAGAGCGGCTTGGAGTTTGTCATGGCCTCCATAACACCCATTAATAATTCCAACACTCGACAAGAGCACCTCTCTCCAAGCTAGGGGCTAAGCAATGTGGTATCATTGGACTCCTAGTCACGTGGGTATAATGGGTAATAAAAGAGCGGATCGATTGGCATCTAATATAAATTTACTTTCTGTTGTACAGAAGATCCTGCTACCATAAAGCGATTTTGTACCGAAAGTAAAACTCAGAATTCATGATATATGGGGGCGAATGTTGGGAGACCACATGCCATCCTAAGGCAAAATGGTACCACGAGGTTTGTGGTATAAGATTAGCTACAGCATGGTTTTTGGCAGTTAAGGGCAACCGTAAGTTTATTTGTACTTTAATACGTCTTCGGCTTGGTCACGTCTACATGAAAGATTGACTTTATTTGATGAGCAACGTTCCGTCTTCACATTGTGTGATTTGCCAAGTTCCTGAAACATCAAAACTTTAATTTATGATTTGCCCTGTACATCAATTGTCACGGGTAAATTACATTCATAATTATATTACAGACTTTAATTTGATTAGTGTGTTAAATTCCGACAACGTTACTTTGTATAAGCGGCTGTTTAATTTCCTTCTAAATATAAATATGTCTGTGTAAGTAAAAAGCGTTGCCAGGTGTCCCGATTTCCAGGGGTCCGTGAACACGTCCCGATTTACCCATGATCGGGACACCAAATGTCCCGATTTTGGGTGATTCAGACTT
>CABFWO010004673.1:0-25439 GCA_902155825.1 Timema genevievae
ATAATAATAATAATAATAATAATAATAATAATAATAATAATTATTATTATTATTATTATTATTATTATTATTATTATTATAAAATAATAATATAATATTTTATATATTATAATATAATATAATATTATAATAATATTTTATTATAAAATAATAATAATAATAATAATAATAATAATAATAATAATAATAATTATTATTATTATTATTATTTTATAATAAAATATTATAATAATATAATATTATAATATTATAATAATATTTTATTATAAAATAATAATAATAATAATAATAATAATAATAATAATAATAATAATAATAATAATTATTATTATTAATATTAATATACCAACAGTAGTATATAAAGTGTTATGTATTAGTTTCGCTTGTATATGTAGGCAGCTTATTCAAGGGATATTATAGTATTATTATATTATTTTTTAAATAAAAACATGTGATCGGTTTTTGTTCTAATAAGTATTGTTATATTGTGTACTTATTTTTCTGTGTTATTATTATTATTATTATTAACAATATTATTAGAGGTTCTTATAAATTTAAAGACGGTTTGGCTTGAATTAATTCTATTTACTACTTTGTATAGTGATTAATATCACTAGTTTAAATATTATTGACGGACCAGTCTTTCTGACAAGCCTCATTCAGTCTATCTAAAACCAGGTGCGCTCAAATAGCTCGTAACTAAACACGTCAAACTGAGCAAAGTATTTAAGCTACAGAGATGAGTCTTATATCTAAATAAAATTCAGTTCATTGTCATCATTTCGTACGCTTATACTACCCATCTATTTCAATTAGGAAAAAAACTTTTCAACAGAGTAAAAATGTGTCTCCTATAGAAACTTAATTATAGTTCTTTCATTAGAAAACCATTTTTTAAAAGCAAACAAATTGGAATATGGGAATTTTAATAATTTCCTCATGTCTTAAAAGGTTTTTATAACAAATTCTGAAAAAATGACTATGATTGTTCAAGTAGTTTACGAGAAAATGTGAGTTATGTTTGGGAACTTCTTTGTGTTCTTTGTGTGTCATTCGATCTCCATCATGCCCGTGACGTCACGTCTTGAATGAGAGAGGACCACCTCCAGAGCCGTAGTGAGACAGCCCTTATTATATAGTCCTGCCTATAGCCACTGAATTTCATTCAACTCAGCTAGTGACCTACTAAATGGTTTTTATCTATTGAGTTTTATTCTCGAGCACCTCGTCGAAAACACCACAAATTGGTACAGAACTTGCCCTGTCAAGTTTCTGTCCTTATAAACGTCTGTCCTGTCCCATAAAATAGGCCTTTCTTACACTAAAATGATCAGTTTCTCAATATCAAACTCAGGACCAGTAACAACCTGTTGCTATTGTTATGAAACCAGCCCTCCGTTAAGACTGCTAATGTATGGCTGATAGCTGATAACCCAAATATGGCACATTAGGCCTCTGAATGGTACTTACAGTGACCGTATAATTGTAGTGGCAGCACGGTCGCTGGACGGTGAAACTACAGGTATGTTGCCATGAGTAGGGGCTCATGAACTACCATGTGTCTATAGTCTCAGTCAGGTTTCTGCCCGGCAGATAATCCGTATCGTGTGAAAGAGGCCGTAGAAGACACGCTCGACGTTTGGCACAAAGGCTGGAAATACTAGAGGATGTGTTCAAGACCAACAGAAAGGTTTAACAATGATGCTGGCCTTGCTTGAGCTGCTAGTGAACATTACTGGGAATGTAGCCGAGTGGAACCGTAGATAAGAGAACATATTTTGCCCAAGCTTTGTCTCTATACCTAGAAGGGTTTGGTGTTTTCTATTCAATAGCCTCTTCATTCGAATTGATCTTTCTATAAAACTGTGAATATTATATTACTCGGTCAGGTATCATGTTAATTAACTATCAAATAATCGCATACCAATTTAGTGTAATGGATACATTTTAAATTGAATTTTAGTTACACCAGTCTTAGACCTAAAACAACATTACTTTTCATACGAAAACATATGGCTCTCAATAGTTGAAATCTTATAGTTAATAAAATTAGTTTCATAGCTAATCCATTTGTAGGACTATAGGTTTTAAATATGTCTATTTAAAATAGCCTATTAACACAAATATAGTAATAGTAATATTAACAATACATGATGGCTATATTTCGTCAATATTGACAATATAAAATTGTTTTGTATTGTTTTTAACCTACGATTTCATTGATTCTAAGGCTTAGTACAAACAAACCGACAGACAAAATTCAACAATAAAACTTGTTTTGGTGGCCATATGGTCCAAGGCTTCACTTATGGAATATAATAGATAGCCAATGACAGGGAAATCTTATTTCGAATATCAATACTATGTTCAAAGATCTGTTAACAGCAGTTAATACAACTTCCTTTGGAAATATCAATACTAGTTATTGTAAGGGAAAGTGTTAAACTCTAAACGCTATATTTTTATATAATCATTCTCCTGTATATGATTGCTGACCGATGAATTTCAAGTAAACTTTCTCCCCATCTCCTTCATAAAAACAATTTCAGAACACATTGTTTTATTTACAAAGTAAAGTGTAAGTAAAGAGAAAATACTAATAACTATTTTGGAGAAGGAAACTTTGCTGCCCTGGATGAAAACCACTGAACTATATATCATGTGTATTTAAATCTGTGACCACAACAATCTTTAATGCTTGGCATGGAGATATTTTATGTGTGAATGTTATGGTAAAAAGATATTTTTTAGAATCGAATTAATAAATAACAATTTGTTAAATAAGATTTTTTTGGTTATTTTAATATAATTCAACATTATATGCAGAACTCATTATTTTTATTTTTATTTGATTTGATTAATAATATTTAAGATATATTATTGATATATTAAATTCTTTAAGAATACAAGAAGAAGAAAAACTCGGCTGGTGTGGTGTTATATTTACTGAAACATTCCCTTCTTCACACTAGTCTGCACTTTCAAATACGCATAATTCATCTCTCTCCAACTCTTAAACTCACTATCAAATACTTTTGGGTAATTAAGATGGGAACTTTTGCGGTGGGAAAGAATACTATATGTTTATACTATTCATACTGGGTATATATTATTTACATAAATTAAAAAAATACTTACAATTAAAATATAATATTGTAAACACAATATTATATACATATATATTAAATTTATATATTAAATTTATATATTAAATTTATATATTTTTATGAGCTGTTAATGAACGGATGTCATATTTGGCACTTTAAATAATACATAAATAAAACATTTGGAAATATTTGAAAAAAATAAAAGAGTGTTAATTTTATATGAGGGGTAAGGAAGTGAGAGTAAATCACTACCGTTAGCGTAAATTCATCACTTGTATCCTGGTTGAACATCTATACATCAATTCACTATCCACAAAGTGAAGAATATAGAAATAATTTTAAATATGGTTTTTGAGTTTTTCACTTTGGTTTTAAAATAAAGACTATTTTTATATATACTGTTGCTAGGACCAGGTGTTATATTTTTTAATAATTCAACAAGTTCTGATCATGACCATTTAGCATTTCATTTTTCTGTCCAGATTTTTATCCCGTGACAGCTGTTATATGAGCGGACATATTTTTACAAAATTGGGTGGAGACATTATTTGAGCCTATGACCCTATTTAAGAGATATATCATAGGAATATAATGCAAGATAAGACTGCTTACCTTTCATAGTAGAATAATGGTACAGTGTTCTCCAATCTAGTTATCTGTTTCAATAAGGTGGACGCTCAAATGTGTATTGTTTGGTAGCTCAACTCAAGGGATTTTAATTTAAAATAAATGTATTAATGAATATAAGATTGGTTTTATGTCTAAATAACAAAGGTAGAATTCCGAATTTATATCCAAGGAGAAAATGGGGGATATTTCATCTTATAATCCAAAATGAATACTTAAGACAGAGTAACCATAGGGGCATGACATAATTCTAATTATTATGAACATAGCATTTTTACTTCTTATATAATAGAGGAAGTTTTGTAATAGTGAAAATTACGTCCTTTATATTATGATTAATCTTTATCTTTATTGTGATCCCCGAATCTAAATAAATCATATGATACAACCATGAAAACAACCTTTCTCATCTTCTGTCTCGAAATATTAAACTGAGAATATACTAACGAATGTTTTTACCCGTTGTTATTGATAGATGTGGAGCGTTGTCTTTACCCTTATATGGAGAGAATGAATAAAGAGGTTTGAAAACAAAGTTTGGAGAAAGATATTTGGGCCTGATAGAGGGGAAAAACAGGAGAATGAAGAAAATCACATAATGAAGATCTTTTTAGCTCGTGTGCATCAACAAACATATGAAGGATAAACAAGGCACTTCAGATGTGGCAGGGTGGTGATGTGGTGCGCGACGAGGTGGTGATGTGGTGCGCGACGAGGTGGTGATGTGGTGCGCGACGGGGTGGTGATGTGGTGCGCGAAGGCAATAGATTTGAAAGAAACTGGGTGCAAGGCTAGGAATTGGATGTACTTATTTCAGGATAGAATTCTGGCAGCATGGATTTCAAGATTTTATTGTCAGAGTGCTAGGAATATAGTCATGATACTTTGTTAGTGTTTAAACTATGTATTTTAAGTGTCTTAAGTGAATCCTAAAATGAATTATGAAGTCCCTAAAAATCTTTACATTAATAAAACCTTCATTTATAACTATAATATATGTACAAATATAAAAAATTATTATTATATTTAAGTGATTATAAAAATAATATATTAGTAAACTTCTCATTGAATATTTAATAAAAAGCTCATATATTAAATTGAAGCTTATATTATAGAATACATAATTATAATTTAAAAAATAGTCTTGTACAAATATTTCTGTGAAAATAATATATCCCTTTTTCTGTATCTTGGTCTAGAGTCGAAACCATTTTATAGATTGGGCTTAGACTTGGTATTTAGTGTTTTAATAACTTTTTTTGGGGGAGGGGGCCTTTAATTAGATATCCAGCCCAAAAATTAAGGGTATTTTACCGAACGCAAAGAGAGAAACACATATTTTTCTAAATATGTTTTAACGATCTTGATTAAAACTTATATCTAGGCACTGTTTAACATGACAAACAAAATAGAAACTCTCATTCCTTAAGGAAAATGACTTGGAGGGTACTTTCCATGAGCGGATACCTCCAGTTGTTTATGTGCAGTACATATTTCCGCAACTATTTAAGATAAGAAATAACTTATCCATGTCTCAAAGTTGTTGTGCTATTAAAATTATATAAACCTCTATTTTAAATATATTTTTATAAAAATCAATTATTTCTGAGGTATTGATTGATATATATTTTTAATTGGAGGTATTTGAAATTGATTGCTATGATTTTATGTGAACATAGATGTACTATTTTCTCAATAGGTTTCTATGGTAGTATATAGTTTTATTTAGTTTATGATATTTGGTAGAATATGATGCTCTTTTTGACATATTCTTCCGTAACCATATATATTGTATCGTTTCATAAATCTTCTGAATTATAAATATAATTTAGATGAAAATGCTAGAAAGTCTGTGCAATGCACCATTTAATTTTATAGTAATGCATCTCAATCTTTTATAATTAATCTATTAAAATTAATTAAATTATTCCACAAGTTGAGTAGAGAGAGATGATATGAAATATATTTGACACAGTGTGAATATTTTGAGCTAAAGGACGTGGAGTTTTTTCTACCATGCTAGAACGAAGATATAAAAGAAGAAAGGCAAGTTGAGAGCACGTTGGCTGTTATCAGTTGGAATGCGAACAGGAGAATGAGTAGAAATGGGAAATGGTGTGTGAAAAACATACAGTTGATAGAATAACAATTGATAATATCAACTTACAACTAGTATGAGAGAGCGAGGTCAATGAAAAGCTACATAGAACTGACCTGAAACAAAAAATCTTCAAAATTATAAAACGGGGGCATGGGATTTGAAGAAATCGACGTATTCAAATGAGGTACTTTTGTTTCACTAACCAATCATAAATTAAAATTGATGATGAAGATAAATTAAGTTATGCCTTAAGAGAGCTGTTTTAAAATCCTGATAAAGTCAAAAGTTTATTATTCATATGGGGTTTATAAGACCCAATACACCTTTTTATGGTGCATTTGAAGTGGAGAAATATGAAAGAGTGTTTTCTGGGTGTATGTTAACGAATGTGCTACTAACGACTTTCACAAACATAATAAAGATTCGTGGAATGTTTAGGGGAGATATAACCGATGTTGATTTGTAGAAAGGAAGAAAGTATACATTCAAATATAAAATGACCTGTAGTGTATCTATCTAATAATTGACCAATGAGCTCCAAGTCACTGTTGTAAGAAGTACGACCATATGGTATTCGTAAGTGATAGTATGTTTACTGTCACTGAGACTACTAGTACTTGTAGTTCCTAGATTAATTGTTGAAGTAACAAAGCTTATTGATAATACACACACAGTGTATCTCATCTAATTACTTTAAATATTTATAGGCAATAGAAGGGACGCTGTTGCAAAAAAAAATGCAGAGATTCTATCAGATGATAGTAATAAATCGGTTTATAAGTGAATGCTGCAAATCCTAAGTATATGTTTACACAGAGAAAACGCACTGGGAACGATAATTCAGAGACCACTACAAACCAACTATTATTATCATTATTTTGACAGGGCTACTGAGTTTAAATATGTAGGAATAATTCTAATTAACAATAACAAAACTAGATAGGAAATTATCAAATGAATACATTTTGGAAATGCATAAGTTACTATATATACGTCAGTAAGTTTTTGACATCTCGCCTGCTTTGAAATGACGTAAGACTCAGAATAATACAGAGCAATAATTTTACTGCTTGTTCTCTACGGGTGTGAAAGAGTTATCTTAGATTACATGACGAAACTAAATTTAGGGTATTCGAAAACAAGGTGCTTAGGAAGATATTTGGTTCAGAAAGGGATGCGGCTACTGGGGTAGGGAGGAAGTTACATATCCTGTAATCATCAAAATATATTTTAGGATAATAAAGTCATGTAGATTATGGTGTGCAAGACATGCAACTTAAATAGGAAAGTCTAAAACTTGTTCATAGTACTGACTGGCAAACCCATTTGGAAGACCTAAAAGAAGATGGGAGGTTAGCATTAGAATGAACCTGAGAGAAAAAGGGTGTAATGAGGTTGACTGGGTGGAACTAGCTTAAGATAGAGATAGGGTGTAATAAGATTGACCGCGTGTAGTTAATTCAAGTTATGGATAGGAGGCTTACTTTTGTAGGTGTGGTAATTTATTTTATAGTATGTAAGTAATGTTCTTCTAAGGACAAGATTCATAGATTACCTGACCCAAATTTATTGCCCACAACATTGATCACATTTCAAAGCATGGAAGAAGCTTCCATAAGTAACTATTAATAGAATACTTTAAATGGTAGAGCATTTCATAGTATCCGACCAACCTGTGTGTTATTAGTTCTATTTTAGAAAGTTAAAACAGATAGATTTTTTTAATTTCATTCAAAGGGACTGAGGAAAATATATTGTTAACCTTATCCGGTTGACCACAGTTTTCTTGGTGTAAAATGCGTGCCTCGACCCAAGACTTGAGGGCTTATTGTTTAAAGTCCAGCCAAGGTCAATGGATTTGACTAAGCGATATAGGTTTATCAGCCAAAGTTCATTTGGAAAAGAAATAAAGTCGTCGGTCCCATGTTGATGGTGGGATGTTAAAGATACCTGCAAGGTGTGAAAATACATTTCAAACAAATTATTAGGGTCTTTCTTACTCGCTCGCAGCATTTCAGTGTGGAAAGCAACGGAAAACTACCACCTTTTCTGAACTTCCATAGAACATTTGCATTCAACCAGATGGTGTGGACAACACTAACCAGCTGAAGAGCTGAGTGCATGCCCAGCACCAGATGGATGGTAAACTCATCAAAACAAACTTAGGTCTGAACAAATCATCATCATCATCATCATAACCCTATCTGAACAAATGTAGTAAATATATATGGTATATATATATATAGTTATGCTTATTAGCTATTTTCAAGAAAAGCTTACATCTGACTTGGAGCTGAGATATAACATTTTGATCGTGTTATATTAATTTATCCCAAGTGTTCACAGCAATATAAATGTTGTGTTTGAGAAAGTTCACTTTATACACAATTATTTTTGGTGCAGGTGTTCAGAACTTTGTGTGGTATCATATGTCAAGTTATTTTGAAATTAATGTGCCTAGAACATGTTTAAAAATTGCGTGTGGAAAATTCAAGTTTAAGAAATATTATCAACTGGATCCTTTATACATGTTTAGAGAGGCATCCTAGAGAACTAATCTCTCTATCTTTGTGCAAATAAAATATAGAGTTGTTCAGATAAATGGGAAAAATGTTGAGCAAAAGAGAGACAAGCCATTCTAAGAATAGTATTGAGAGATAGTGATTAAAGAGTATGGAGTGATTTGTTAATGGTTTTCTACATTTTAGCACATCCAATACAATGAGAGGTATTGAATAAAGCGCGAGAGAGAAATACATGTCTATTATTAAACTCGTCTATACCTAGCCAGGAAATAGAAGGGGACTCAGAGATACACGAATGCAGAGTGAACATCCTGGGGGAAGGACCAGGCTGAATTAATCTCAGCTTTAAGGAGATATATCAAAGGAAATTATTTCATTTCCTCTCAACTTTCACAAACTCCTCAAGGTGAAGATAGATCAATTCGAGGTTTAAGTAATGAATATAGTGTATTGATAATAAATAGTAAACTTTATGGAACAGTTAAATATAGGAATGATCATAATGATTCTTGACAGTTTCAAACGATTCACTTCTTTGTAGAAAAAGGCGTACTAAATAATTCAGGTTCATCGTTTGACCAGTGATCAAGTAGTTAAATACTTCAGGATCACAATGTATGTAGTGACAAAAACTAAGATTTTCCAAATAACGTGGTAAATATCAAGTTTCGGCTTTCAATGATTCTTGGTTCTATATCTATTGTAGTAGGTGGACACAACGACTAATGTGTCGGCCTCAATATGGATGTAAAAAAATAAACTAAATTACATACCCTAAGGATTTACCTTGCTAATTATTTAAAATTAAAATGTCTCGTTTAATTGATCTTAAAGATGCACTTCCCACTAGTCACGTTATGTAGGTCATTAGGATGAACATGTTAGAGTAGGCCTACGCCTGACGTGCACCCCTCGGGGTTTCACTAACAAGTAGAGATTAAAAGTGCCATCTTTTTATTTTTCTTGGACTTGTAACTACACACACTGGAGGTACCGAAATGTAATTCCACTTAACTTTCATTTACAGGGTTTGTAACAAAAGAAACAAAATATTACAAACATAATAAAATTTATTGAAATATATTAATTAATATTCTATGTAATCGAATATATGCTGTTGCTCTTTATATAATACCATTTTAATTAATATTTTCTATATATCATCATAAATCTGCGTTTCTTCTACACTAGATTAGACATTATACATTATATTCAACAAACATTAGACCCTTATTGAAATCCTCCTATACCTCTTTTTTAATTCATATTAATCTCTTTTAGTTCTGTGCTGAAAACAAATCTCACAGCCTCAATAATGGCTTCTTCTGGTGAGATTTATTTCGTTATAGAGTCATAGTTTTTCCTGCTTCAGGGCCCAATTGTCTCAGACGTCACCCTCACAATAGACTGAACTGCTGATGATGGGGTGATCGGGAGTAAAATTCTGCTCATGTGAGTTTGGAGGGGGGGTTTTCTTTCATGGATTTCTGATCTCCCTCTACGCAAATTTGGGTACACTTCATTTTTATAGAAGATTCCTCATCTCCAACCCATTAGAATAATAAGTACCTAAGTGTATAGATGAAACGGGTGGTAAGAAGCATAAAAATTAATAAATCTAATATATATGCCATATTGCTGGACGCAGTTCTGAATACTGACAAATGCCACATCCTCCATGTCTTGTCGACAAAAGGTATACTATACAACGAAGTAACTTGTCTGTCTTTGTTAGTCCAACGACGATATGTAACCTGAGCCCGTAGTGTGAGGTGCAATGGCTATCTGCATACAACTTTTCATCCACTTCCCAGTCCATAGTTTCAGTTGTTCTCTGTGCTACTACCAAAATAAGAATTCTGCTATAGAAACAGATTTTCAAGTCTTAAGTTCAAACACCAATACAATTTTATTTTAAGAGAGACACAATGTAAAATTACATTTTTACTCGAAGGTTTTAGTTTTTAGTGTAACATTAGCAATTCTAGCTAATGTTACATTATACTACCCGCCCTGAATATAATCAATAAATATAGACATCCTGCAATATCAAAGATTTACAACACTTTACTATACCTAAAATATGTTCTTTACTCACTCATTATATCTTCTGAACTAGCACGAGTTCCATGACCGACTAGTTTGCACTAAATTCTACGAAGCTATGAAAGGTGCATCTACGAGTCACTTCAATGAGGTGATCTAGAACTACGATGATTGGCCTTGCCAGCCGACAGATGAACCTCACGTGATCTTAACTGCCAACTCACCAGAATTCCGGTACACGTGTCTAGGTGACGTGTCAAGGTGATGCCGGTTGTTAACAAGAGAGCCATACTGCTAGTGCGTCTTTGCAGCGTGGCATTATAATTTTAATATGAAGATCCTCCCCCCCCCCCTTATTTCCATCAACTAGACCTATATACAGCTGGTGCTCAGCTAACATGGTTGATTATTAATTTCAACACAACCACGACTGAACCTAGATATAATCGCTCTAGGATGTCAAAATATAAACTCTTTATATTTTATTCTGAAAATTGAAAAATGACACCTGAACACGAGAATCGAAATCAAGACCTTTGGCTTAGTACGCCAATGCCAATATGATATCAAAATGGAGAACCACTCACTAATAAGCATAAAAATAGCCTCGGATATTTGATTCCTAAATAGGCAATTCCTTACAATTATAATAATTATACAAGTGGCAGCAGCATTAAGCCAACTACCGAGTCGAAGGTGACTGCGTTATCTGATAGCTCGTGATCTTAATAACAGAACACATTTGTAGTGGACGATTTACGCACGTTCATCATAAACTCTGCCTTAAAATATGAGTGAAGAATTACCCTGGGCTCGAGACGATTCCTGGATAGCTCAGTGGTTAGAGCATTGACGTATTAAGCTAAAGGACCCGGGTTTGAGTCCCTTGTCCAGGTGTCATTTTTCAATTTTCAAAATATGATATCTTGATGGAGAATTCCTCACTAATAAGCATAAATAATAGATTCGGCTATTTGATTCTTTATATTTTATTAAATATTTACATATAGTCGACCTAAAATGAGTTTTGGTGTTTGAATACTTAGTTAATTATGTGATTAAAATCGTTCAGTGTAGGCGACAGTAATTTCTCACTAGAAGATTTATTTTGGAAAGTAAATTTGTTACATGGAACACTTAATGTTTCCTTTTGCCGACTGGGTGATAGTCTCTTTGTAATATTTATACTTATTAGTAGGTAGCCACGTTTATATTTTTTCTTGCTTGGAATATTTAATTAAATATACATTTTATTCCACTAGTGGCTACCAATAATTGTTTAAACTCTATAATTTGATTATATTTAATTTATAAATACAATTTTGTAGACGTATTTTGTTTGAAGAAATTATAATAGTAATTTATTTTTTGTTAGTTTATAGGTTATAGCTTTAACAATAACCGATTCGTTTGGTGAGAAATTACCAGTATTTTAATGTAATATTGCTTTGTTTTTATATTATAATGTTATATATTAACAAGATGGAATCTTCTCAATTACTTCAAAGGTGATGAAAGTAATAGTCTCAGAGAAGATTGAGTTATGTCGGGAAGACAAACCTTCTGTTAATTTATTTTGATCAGAATTGACATTTGAAATTAAATTGTAATCTTAATTTTAATGATTAAGTTGGAATTCACAATGGTTATTCATGGAATTTGTTAGCGTATATAAGATCTGTTCAAGCTTTTTGATGTTCCAATAATGGAAATATCTCATTCCTTTATATTTTTCAAGCTCTTTAAGCTCTTTATTGTTATAGTAAGGTTTCAAAGGTTTAATGATTTAACCTGTTTGTTGAGTCTGAAGTCACAAGGGTAATTCAACAGCATTGTTAACCATGTAGAAGAGCTCTTAAATGCTCTTTATTATTATATTAACGATTTTTGATAATTATTGGGTCTCTTCCATACTAATTCATATAAATAAATAATTTATGTTATAACTCCATGTTTCAAACGTAATCTTCCTGAAGGACTACTATTACTTTGAGATTGTGTAATATTTCCTCAAATGTACTGCACAAGCGCAGTCTCTGCCATTGTTATATGTTTTTCAACACTACACATTTTGCCTTGTGAGGCCATGTATTATTTGTTTACCTCTGTTGTCTTACTTTGAATAAATAATTCAATATTTTCTTGAACTTGCAAATGTTCCTAATTTTGTTACATTAAATTTCTCACAGTTTCCACCCACCCTCTTCCCGTCTATTGTGGCCTCCAGCGGTTTGAGATAAAGGTGGTGAACGGTACATTAGATTCATTAAAATCTAAGTTGATGGTTCATAAAAGTAATTTGTAATATTTTTATATTGAAATATATGTGGACCTGAATACATTAATTAGGTTCTTTTATGTGGATGTTTACTACAAAAGAGTCCACTAAATCCATATGTATTTTATAGAAAAGAAAATAACCCAGAGGAGAAGCTTAACCTTAGGTTTATTTGACTATTCAGACAAATTCCATGCTCAGACTTCTGCATATTGGAGTAACCCGTATTGGCAGCAAGGCTCAAATATCTTAATATTGGTTACATTATATTAATAAATATGACTGAGGTGCATATCTTTAAGCATTACTAAGTTATTTTGTCTTGAATTAATATTGTTATCACACGAAATATACAAGCCTACATATATTTTTATTTTTATTATTTCTTTGAATGCTCAGGAGCTCATCAATATTTTAATGGGAGAATTCGACTATTTTTTAAGAATATTTATTTATGTAAATATAATTGAACAATTATGTTGAAAGTATAAATTTAAGAAACCCAATATCTCTACTAATGTTAACACAAAGTATAGTTTCTCTTTAGATGTAAGATTGAAATTATTCTGTAACTATTCTTTGGATTGCAGTTAATTTGATGATCATGTAAGAGAGAGAAAAATAATACTACATTTATTAGAATTATACAACGATCAATCAAGTGTTTTACCACATAATATTTTTTTTAAATCAAATTTTAAGTCCATACTCAAATCGAATCTCCAAGTTTAATCCATGAGAAATGTCACCCCATTCGGTATAGTAGTTTGGGCGTGATTTAGCAACAAATAGATAGACAAACAGACACAGCCTCATTTTTATATATCAGTAGAATAAGTATCTAAAAAGATAAACATATGTACATCGTTGGTTACTTTCAAATGTAATTCATAAAATTCACATTTAAAACACTTTCAGTCAACATAACTAATTAGATTATAACACTTTTTAAATTGAGTCATTTCCAAATAGACGTCTATTACATCCGATGTAAAACATGCAAAAAATCATGTATCCATACACGGACACAGTTTGAGCATGTGTCTCTCTTTTTTTATTATTTCCAACAGTTGTCGGCACTGCGACTATTTTCTATCTCTGCGTTATTTCCACCATCCCCCTAACCCATTGCCCCCCCGTCAAAAGGCCCCTCATCGCTGGTTGTTCCATTAACTTCCACTGTTCCAATTACCAACAGGGAGAGAGACATAGATATATAGGAGAATACCCATGAGAGGCATTCTGATCAAGGGTTTGAATGAAAACTATGCTAAGCTACAAAGGAACTTATAGATTTAAACCTAACGAGGCAGTTGAAACTATCTTACAGGCTAATATTTAGTTGAGAGATATATTACCTTAAATGTGAAATAAGCTTTGGGCTTACTACAGTGGGTTGAATAAGAGATGCTCTCTTTAGCCAAGTATCCGTTTCTTCTTAATTACTTTGTCAACTATAAGCAGTTTAAAAGATTAAAATATCATCGTGTTTCTAAACAACTGATCAATTCATTTCCAAACTGAAAGAGTAAGAATGACAAACTAGATCAAGCTTGATCACCATATTGAAATAAATTATATTTATGTTATATCTGTGAGCTATATGCACTTATTAAGTTATGTTATGCCATTACGTTTCTATAAATAACTAACAAATTTTTAAAAATAAATAATATTTTTAAATGCTATTTGTAATTATAGAATGCTATTCACTAAAGTAATAATTGATTGATTATTTGATAATTATAGTAATTCTATAGATTATATATTAGAGGTATTAACGTGCACCTTCTAGCCCAACTGATTAGATCAGGCCACGAGTAAAGTAATTGTGTACTTCTCCTTAATTGATGTATAGTAATTAAAATAGCTACTTCATGTGTTCTTCAATATGTTTATGGAACGTTATGTACGTATTCCTGGTGATACATCATGAAGACCATATATAGATTGTAGTAATATGAATACAAATAAATATACGTCATCTTGCGTTTCCAATGCTTCACACATCTTAAACACACATTCCTGAGCTGTTGATACAAACTATATAGGATATTTTTTGTAACTTCAGGATAAAGGGTGATTTTTGTTCCCTCATGTGTGATATCTTAGAACCTCTCGACCCTTTTGGGATTTATACACTTATACTTGTACACGTTTACCTTATTTTAATGAGAACCATAGTATGAACACACTCCAGCTATAGAGATAATACGTACTGTACCTGGTGGTTTTCAAGCGTCTTCTCATATTTAAATAACCTGTCATAAACAAATTTATAGTATCAAGCATATAAATCTTATCATAGCTGCGTGGTTAAATTGATCGTCTCCTAGAAATAATCTTTGAAAAACTAACAATGATATTCAATTTAATTATCATTTATCATATTAATTTTGATTTAACATTTTGTGTATAAATGAAATAAGTCTTTCTTTAACTAGCTTTTAACTTTATAATTCATGAGTGTCTATCAAAATATTGATTATAGCATCAATAAATATTGTTTAGGTGTTTATTTGAATTAGATTCTCCCATTTTATTTCATATATTATTATTTTTCTTCTTCTTCTTATTATTATTATTAATCATATAAGATGAATAATTCCACTTATATAGTGTTTGTTTCCAAATTGTATTTTCAAGAACTTGCTAAGGATTATATCTTTACTGAGATTATAAAATATTTTCTAAAACGGATTTTAATGTAGTGAGAAATTTATCTAATATTAATGGTAGAAATATTTAATAGCTAACAAATAATTCTTAGGAAAAAATTCTCTTAATGTCACAAGCTAAATTCACTATTTCATATTTATGTGTATTTTTATTAGAGATTTAATGTAAAGCAGATAAATAGCTAGCATTGTTTATTTTATCTTATATTGATAGGCTTACTGGGCGAAGTGAGCCGATACAGTGTGGCTGACCTGTGGGGTCCTTAGATTAAAAGCTTTGTCCAGTTGAAACGTGTCTGATAACTTGTAAAAACAAACATGTGGACGTTAGAGAAGTATTTGACAAAAATCATGGAACACTAAAATGATTATAATGTGCAAATAAACTGTGTCATCTCTACACGCTGACTCAGTTCTTGGGGTAGTATAAAAGAATGGTGTATTTTATTATTTGAATTGTTCTTACTACACGTTTAGGCGATGTGCTTTGAACGTAGAACTATTTAAAGAAATATAGTCTACAAATTCTTTGGGGGTGAAGGGGTTGGGAAGTAAAGCATATTCTAGTGTTGGTGTGCTATATGTGACTGTTTTAAGAAGTAGTCTACTCCTTATCTTATGGTCCAGATGCTCTCCCGATATGGGGGAGTGTTAAAGAAAAGGGACCTGCCTGTCTCGGATCTACTCACCAAGAATCACTACAGAGTGTCTCCTCATCCCCTGGCAACTTTCATACTTCTTGGCGTTAGATAACAATGCTGCATCTGAGGTTGAGTTTTTTACCTCCTTTTACAAAGTTAGCCAATTCCTCTTGTAGATGATAGAAACAATGGCTTATTTATAGTTACATATCCTAATGTACTTTCAAGGGTATGCCAGGAATATCTGGTTTGGATAAATAGCTCATTTGGTCAAACAAACACAATTCCTATTTACATCGTTAGTCAAATGATCTAGCACATCATTCGCATATTATGATAGCACATTTGATAGAGCGAATATTACTCTTGTTTGATCGCATATATCTGATGCTGGTAAAATTGTAGAAAATGTAGTATGGGGATCATTTCTCTATTTACATCAAAGATATCTGTTCCTGGTCAAGTGATATCACATGAAGTAGAGATTGACGATGATGGATAGACTGGAACCTGAATAATACTGTCGAGTGTACTGAGGACGGTCTTTCCTTAATGGTTATCAACTTCTGGAGACATCTCATACATCTCAACTAGAAGTATAACAATAACAATATATTTCTAAATGTTTTGAAAAATTAGTTTTTAAAAGAAAATTTTGTTAGCATGAGAGATTTAGAACATATATATATAAAAATATGTGTAAGTAAAATAATGTACCTGATGATGAGATTAAATGTAGAGGACAATTGAAAAAACTTCATGATTTGGATCTACAGTTTACTGACCCAAAGCTTAAGAACGAATATGAGAGGGTGTCTCTAGGAATATGCGGAAGAGCTATTGCTCTTCCAAACAGAAGTTAATAATGTGGGTAAACGTATGAAAAATTTATTTTCTGCAGCTAAAAATATTAGGAAGGAAACGTAGACAAGCAAGGAATAGAATTTTACAGGATCATTACTGAAAGAGAGCATATCTGAGGTTATTTTAATTGGAAGTGATATTATTTCTTTAAGAGGTGCATTATTGTGCCAGCTGATATAACATTTAATCAAGAAAATAATTATTCAAAATTAAATAATAGAGCTATAGTTTTAACTCGGATTTTAATGTACGAATGCGTTTAATCACGTCTGGAAACAAAAAGAGATATCCAGAAATTTCAACAAAATCTATATATCACCAGTATTTCTAGCCGTTGGTATGGCAGTTCACAAGGCAACAAGAGGTAATAAGTTTCTTAATATGTTCATAGCTTTGGGTGATGTGATGACTACTACAGAATTATAAGTCTATAAATTCATACATAATAAAAAGTTTCACAGAAAGTAGCCGGTATTCCGGTGGATATTCCCACAAATATCACACTAGATTAGTTTATTTTTTGTTCATCATGTACCATTTGCTTGCCGTACTGATTTAATTGTAGTTCGATCTTTTGTGATATCACCTCCAGACTGCGCTAGTGTAGTGTGGAGGGTCGGTTTTCCGACACCAGTCACTTGACGTAGGAGAGTTGTGCCGACTATAGAGAATAGCAGAGCGCGTGCCTAGGGCCACAAGCTTAAGGAGACAGTTGTTGGTCATACGGGAAGGAAAGCTAACTATTGTTGGTACAAAGTGGCAATATTGAACGGGCCTGAAAGAAATGAAGAGGTAATTGTGTCTTTCTTTGTTAATCCCTACATTTGGTCAGTGCGGAATTACATCGTTAGGTAGAGGTGGTTTGTAAATTAAAGTGCTTTAACATGGAGCATGTGGTCCAGGGGCTGGGAACATAATATATGGTAGCAAAGGATGGGTTTGGGTCACACTTCAGGAATCCCAAGAAGAAAGAATCCTGCCAAGTCCAAGCGAGTGGTTCCATTTGATGCGCAAAGGAAGTGGCTTGTTAGCAGCCGTGGGGATCGTGTCGCTATGACTTCATGCCGTAAGTCTCTGAAGTTTACTTCAGGAGGTCCGAGAAACGTGGAGACTGATAAAACCACTTCCCAGTGATTTCATTTAACGGGTTATTGTGTGGTGTGTGTGCTTTCACTTTCCACCAAATGACTGTTGCAGTAAAGAGACCGAAGTCCCACACTCCCGATCATCCAGAACATCCACACTGCTAAAGATATGTTTATCAAGCTTTAGGCGGGTGGTTTGTAAGATCAGGATTTTTCTCAAGAGCATAGTTGAGAGTGATTCATCCAGTTAATATAAGATCCATTGTATTTAGTCTGTGGTAAAGTTATTAGACATGTCTGCATTAAAAAAAAGGGTAATATTAATATGTTTATTGACTATTCAACCGCTAGGCTAGGAATGGAGGATAATACATGGAGACATAGAAGAGTATCCAGGGACCACTGTACGTCAGAGAAGTGGGCTGGTGATAGTCAGGTGTAACTAGTATGGCCAGGTAGTACAGCGATCTGATTGGCTGATATAAATAGACTGGACCTATAATTGGATCCCCCCTCCACCTGACCAGCTTTCCACAAAATGTGATTCCCGTATGTGTTTTATTTTTGTTCAAACTTGTTTGTTCCTCTCCCATTAGATTTTATATGTGCGCATTGATTTTATGTGTACACATTGGTTTTTTATGTGTGCGCATTGGTTTTTTATGTGTGTTTATTGGTTTTTATGTGTGTCCATTGGTTTTTATATGTGTACAATGGTTTTTATGTGTCCATTGGTTTTTATGTATGCAATTGGATCGTATTTCTGCGTAGGATTGGGACTGGCGTAGGAGTTAATTTGTGGGGTGTTTTAATTATTGGTGTGGAAGTTTTTTATTTATTGTTAGGGGAACGTTCAGTCCATGGCGTCGATAACTCCTCCTCCGACGTCCCATTAAATCTTGGCATCGCTACTGAGGGCGGGAACGTGCAGGAGCATCATCTCTCGATGACCGCTTTGCGTAAAATATGAACATTGGATCCCTCTCGCAAGCCCCTGAATATATTTTGGTGTTACAACCCTCCCCTCTCCTTCTCATATCGATGTGGTAATGGTTATTCCTGGTGGTGTCATCACAAACCTCTTCCCAGTTTGGCTTCTCGACAAGACAAGTTGAGACAGGAATAGATCACAACCATGAATTATGTAGCAATGGGTTTTCCTTGATGACACATACCTAATGCCAGTTTGGCAGCTCAACGTGAAAAATCGAAACAGAAATATATCATGTTCTTGAAATCGTGAGCTCATTGACCCTGTTAATTTCGTACCACCGCAAGACCACGTGACGTTGATCAAAGGAAGGAGGGGTGAATATATATGGTCTCGCTTGGTCGTCTATTTATTAGCGTTTTTAGAACGGGTCAAGATGAAGAAGTTACAGCAGCCAAAAATATTTTTGACGCCGTGTGGACCGTTAAATTATGTGATCTAATCGTCGATTAAAAGTACTGGGTAGATAAAATAAAATCGGTTAATACAAAGTGCGGGAGACGCCTAATAGCCTATCTAGATGGTGAGTTTTGTGTATATTTACCCTGTTGTTTTGGTACTTCAACAGATGAGGACTTGTGCGAGCTTAATAAAGAAAAACTTTTATCTACCTGCACCAGAGTAAAACCTGGTTCTCGTACCATTGTGAACTTTGAACGCTTTTAAGAGGTGGGGCAGAAAAGTCAAACAGTTAACAACAACGAAAACGGTCAGCTGGGCAGTTAATACACGTGCACAAGTTAAAGATTTGTAATACAGTATTGCACAGGTATAAAGACAGTAAACAAGTTAAGGAACCCACAAACCATCCATCACAATAAGCGGTCAGGTACACTCGCCATGTTTAAAACTGGCTATATTAATTAAATGTTTGTGGGTAATATGTTGGCGGGGCATATGTTGGCGGGGCTTGCCTATATAACAACAGAAAATATTAAATGTGTGGCTGTGAGCGATAGACATATAATTTACAAAGTATCTCCATTTTTAGAACATTTCCGTACTAATCCAATTGTCCTAGGTTCAATTACCGTGTCCAGGTGGAATTTTTAAATTCTCAGCATATGATATCTAGATGGATTAACCATCACTAAATCATAAATAATAGCTTTAACTATTTGATTCTTAAATTACCTCTATGTTTTAATCTACATCTTGGTAGGAAGATTTCTATTAGACATCTTTTAACATTTCAACCGTACGCAAAAGTTGGTACATCCCTGTCAAATGATTAAAATACATTAATTGTATTATTATGTCTCTTTAGACTGACATTATAATTTCAACTCATTCGGGCAAAGTTATCAAGTTTCGAATCCATGTTACTTTATAATCCAGAATGAAAGTAATAAATAAATGAATAAAAGTGAATAAAAGTGTGAATTATTATAATAATTTAAATTCCTTTATGTACGTGTGTGAACTTGCCATTTTATCTTAAACCAGATTTAGTTAATTTATAAACGCTTTATAAAGAGTGAAACTCCTTGCAATAACAAAAATAATGAACTGGTTTATCCTTTCTTCTAATTAATATATATATTATACAATCAGGCAGGGTTTTTTGCTAAAGTTATATTAACTCACGTGTGTAAACAATAAGTCTTAGTATTCACCAGTCTCCGCTATTTGATATCTCATTCTGGCAAAGTTGGCATGTGTAAATTGATAGCTCTTCCCTGTCTTTGAATATCAAAGGATTTCAAAACAGCATGTTCTAGGGATTTTTAAAAATTATAACAACATTTTCTTAATAGTTTTTTATTGACTATCAGCAATCAAATAATTTAAAACATTCATAGCGTGCAGTCACAAAAACTTATAGCTTTTTTGACAAACAGCAATATTATTACTATTAAAGTCTTGTGACCATTACAGGTCAATAAGTTGAGAGTTTAGAATGCAACATGAATTATATAATTGTGATAGTAATATAAATATAGTATTAGCAATGCCAACATTTTATGGGACGTCGCGGGGGGAGTTACCGACACCATGGATTGCACGTTACCCCCACCAATAAATAGAAACTCCCACAAATAAAGTCCAACGCCAGTCCCAAACCTACACAGACATACGATCCAATGGCAAACATAAAAAACAATTGGAACACGTAAAAAATGCGTACAAATAAAACACCAATGCGAGGAGAAGGGGGACGGGGAAAGCCCCGATCCAGTGCTAAAAGCCAATCACAAGAAAGGGCTATTCATATCGGCCAATCAAATTGCTGTACCACATGGCCATACTAGCTACTGTCAGGTATAATTATTTATACAGTCGTTGCTATGGTTGCGTTAGTCCCAACAACGTGGTTTTTTTATGCAATAAGCATGAGTCCAAGTCACCTCAGGATAGATAAATGGGGGGCGTGGTTTTTGACCAAAGCTTTGCATAGGGTATTTAGTTAACCTAAATCTATCGATAATGAAATAGTATTATTTTCAAGTTCCAAATTAAGTGGTACATAAATTAATTTCAAAGTCACATAAATCTTAGCTTTGATAGACAACGCCATATCAGTCGATTATTATGAGGAAATTGAAAAAAGATATTGTTGCTAAAAGATAAAAATGTCAATAATGTAGGCGTCACTGCGGGTGGTAGTGTCATCCAGGCGCAAAAGCAGGCCAAGTTGTGTGCCAAAATTGCTGGTTTATTTTTACCCACGTGGTTTTTGATAGTCACGTGGCTGACATTGAAGATTATTTTAGGTCAGAGTTTATTTTAAAATCTAACACGAAACGGAAACCTAGCACAGTTATGTTAGATTTTCATTTAGTGGAGGAAGAGAAATTAAATTGATCAATTTTGGGATGGGGACACTTCTTTAAAATTAATTTACAGGATTTACTATAACTTTCATATCATTGTTGAGGAATATTTTGACGTTTTTACAAAGAATTAAGTCAGAATCAATGTGGTTACTTTTCAAATTGTTTTGGAAGACCCCAATCCCGTGCGCCCCAAGCCATATAATTACGTATATCTTAGATTTAATATTTTGAGAGATCATATTGATTAGTTATTGAGGCAAGGCATCGTACGACGCTGGGTAGTCCCTATGACTTTCCGTGCATTTCTTTTGTGCCAGTTGCTGCAGTTGATAGTGGACTACCAAAGCATAATTAAAAGATAAAATATGAGTGAAACCTCTTACGACACTTGAAATGGCATTCCAATACATGGGCTGGGCCAAGGTATACACTCCGATTGATTTAAATATGACCTATTACCAAACTCTTCTTCAGAAAAGTTTAACCCCTACACAGATTTTGCTACTCAGTATGGGCTCATGGAGTTCTAGGTATATTTTTTGATATAATTTGAGCTGATATACCGTATAAATATGTAATTGTTTATTTACATGACCTGGTTGTGCGTTCTGATAGTGTGGCGAAGCATGAAACTCACTTAAACACACTTTAGTTATTGAACAGATGAGAACAGATAATTTAACCGCTACCCTATTAAATACAAGCTAGAAGTGCTTGATCTAGATTGTCTCAGTCATGTGGTCTTGCGAGGGGAAGGTCAATTGAATCAGGAAAAGACACGAGTTGTGAAAGTATTCCCCTTCCCGACCAATACCAAACAACTTTCTAAGTTGTTAGGCATGGTGTGATATTTTGGAAGGCTTATACCTTATTTATCTTTGGTGGTGGCTCCCCTGTATGATTTAAAGAAAATAAACATTCCATATTAGTGGATACCTGAAGCTGCTTGAGCTTTAATTTCCTTATTAGAATGTTTGGGGAGCCCGCCCATTCTCAAGATCACAGATTTTGATAGAAATATTTCTTAAGTATTGACACATCTACATCTGGTCTAAGCGATGTATTGAGTCAATAATAAGAGGAGGTGCTGTATTTTGTGGCTTATGAAAAAGGGGACATTTCGCTTTTGAAGAATAACGAACGTTCTGACTGGAAAGTGTGCGTGCCAATGAAACTGGTGAACATGATTATTGAGTATTTTCATTATTCTCGGTGTGTGAACATCTAGAAGTGGCCAAGACCATTGCCAAAATTAGGACGGCATTTTTTTGGGAGTTTCAAGATCAGGTCAGAACTAGTGAAACCTGCATCAGATCCGTTCTCGTAAAATAAATAAGTTTAAAGAAACAGCCTGTTGGTGACCGTGTGGGATGTAAGAAAATTTAGTGACTGTTCAACGCGGCAATATTAAATGGGCTTGAAAACACTGAAAATGTAGCTGTTATTTTTTAGTAATCCGTACATCTGGTCAGCGTGGAAACACATCGACAGACTGAGGTGGTTTGTTGAGCCAGGTGATACTTTTAGAGCCATGTGGTCCAGGTGTTGGGCTTAAAAATATAATATAAATTTCCATGGCAGATTGAAATACACTACATATAATCGTCATAAACGTTTACTAATTAATAAAGATGAGGACATAAGTATACCCCTGGCGCTAAGTTAACACGATACTTCTCAGAGGAGTCTTGTTTATAATTCTCAACAGTTTCATCAATTTTATATTCCAATGAATTCAAAAGATTTGATGTCTACATTTTAATTTATAACTACCTCTGAAACATGAAAACACAGTCTCTTATTAGCCACACTATATCCACATGAAAGCCAAAATTACAGCAGCCACTGTAATCACATTGTAGTAGCAACATTAGATATATTAATGGTTTTACTCCAGCTATACCAGTATAATACTGAAGGGATCACAATTCTGATTAGCAGTGAGCCAGATGAATTTATCTAAAATGAAACTCTTAAATAATATGTACTTGGTCAGTGTACAATTCCTTAACCAGCTGTCCACAACAAAGAACACGAGTTTTTGTATAACCCCTCATCACTGCGTCTACAAAAGACATTTAACTTTACATTGAAGTCAACTGGTCTTGCTAGTGACCTCAGTGGCAGTAATGATGTTAGAAATGAACACAGTAACTTATAACAAATTTGGAAAGTAAGAATCTCACAAAGAAATTTAAAGTATTTTATTATTTTAAGGTCACACCACTATAGTCTTACTTACCTTTAAAGTAATAAAGCAGAATATGAAAATTATTTAGTTCACGTTAACATTTGTTTACTCTGTGCGTACAGCCAATTGGAAACTGAATCTGTGTCCATTGTACTAATTAAAAAATATTTATTTGCCCTGGAACTCTTGATCTAATCAAGCATAATATATTGATATTTGACTGGGATGGGAAAAAATAAAGACTACATACTCAGAGATGTGGGAAAAATTTGAAAAGGACAAATTGGTTTCATATAAGTTACAGGTACCTTTTTGTATTTTGGGAACATATGAATATTTCTAGCATCAAAATAGAGTCATGAAGGTAATGAGAGCTCTTGGTAGTATAACACTTTGTGAAAATGCAAGGGACATTTTCTGTGATCCACTGAGAATACAAGACTTGCAATAGTTTTAAACCAAGTAGCAAAAATAGACATCATGAGCTGACAAATTCAGCATCAACAAGACAAATAAAAATGTGTGTTCTCTTGTTACATCACTTCATAGACCAGGTAATAAATCTACATGTGGTATTAATTAACAAAGTGTGTAATGCACTTGGAGGTAAAGGACATGGCGGTATTCGGGAAAAGGAAGTTTACTAAATGTACAAAGGAACGGAATGTGAGTGGTTAGGTCAATATTAGGGATCCATTGAGGAAATATAGTCTTCACACCTGTAAACAAGCATTTAAGAATGCTCATGTAAAATTAAAGATAAGATATTATAACAAAAACCGAATAGAAAATTTTTTTTCCAGACTTATTATTTTTACCAGATCACACTTCAAGGTTGATGTACACGACATCATAAGCAATTACGGACTTTCAGCTATACCTCGATCAATTTTTGCTCAAGATGGTAAAATGTTTCACAGCTTTGTCAAGAACAAACTTATGGAACTCCTAGAGCCTATATTTGAGAAACCTCAGAACAAAAACATACCTGCGTATGTGGATGAAATCATGGAAACTGGATGTACAATTTCTATTGTTACTATTATGGATGGTATGGTGGAACTACAAGCTCTTGACAAGCCACTGACATTAAAGACTTCCTAATCATTTTATCAACCAGATCAACAAGAATTATTGAATGTATAGCTGCACTAATTTTTACTTTCTCTCTATCTTAAAGGTAGAGAAAGTATGGTGATCTTCAAAAAAAATCGAACTCGAGATTTTGATGAATTTTGACGTTTCATGACTCCCTGAATCCGAAAAAGTTGTTTTTGAATTTCCGTCTGTCTGTCTGTCTGTCTGTCTGTACCTCCAACTAGAGCCTAAACTATTTTACCGATTGAGCTGAAACTTTATATCTAGGGTTTTCATAGGGTTGCCCCGAGGGGTTTTTGGAATTGGATATCTACCCCTAAAATTAAGGGTAGTTTACTGAAGGGCAAAAAGAGAAAAAGTCGATTTTCTCAAAATCGGCTCTAACGATTTTGATTAAATTTCATTTATAAACATTAATAAATATTCCAAA
>CABFWO010004673.1:26497-41973 GCA_902155825.1 Timema genevievae
TATCATTGTATATTATTTTATGCGTGTTCTTATGTGGAGTGGTGATGATACAATGTACATTATTCCGTTCAGAAATCTTACGAGTTTATAGAAAGAGAGAGAAAGTCTGTGCGGTGCGCCGTACCATTTATTTGTTTATTTATATATTGAAGATTCTATAAATTTCACTTGGGAACGAATACAAGGGCACAGTCAACACACACATTGCCGAATATAACCTGAAACTGTTATCCACCAGACAGAAGATTCTTTCTCAAGAAAAAATGAAGGTTGTGTGTTCTAATTATTTATCTAAAAGATTCTTTAAAATTCCAAAGTAACAAACCTTAACATATTTGATGCTTGCTGACACTCTGCTAAAGGAACAAATGAGGATATGACATCACTGAGAAGCTCATAATATGAAGAAGCTGATAGTAAAATTATAGTGAATGCCATTTTAAGCTTCAAAAAGAGGAGCCATTCTGATGGATATGCACTCTCCTGACACAAATATATTAGTTCTAGCGTTAAGCAAGTTTTCCTATCTGCTAAAAGATTCAAACTTTACTACCGGAAGTATAAGGAGGAAGTGAAGGGTTAACCTTAAAACCGTATATATCATTTGGGCAGACTTAAAGCAGAAAGCCTTAGTGGTTTTGATGCGATATCTGGAGCAGACGTGACTGGATAATTCCATAAAAAATAAAGTAGTTAATTTGAAGGAAGGCCTTCATTGCCGTTGATGACAAAATTCATAAGCTGTACAAACCCTGGAGAAACAAGTCAACTATAAGAGGACACGATCATTTTTATTGAAACATATATGTCAAGGTGTAGATGCCATGCACAAATACAAGTACTTTTGAATAACTTAAATGGTGGCTGTTCACGCAAAAGCAGGTAGTAGGTGAAATCTTCCTCCCATAAACCCATCGCTAAGGCTACCAATAAAAAGATCTTACCTTAAAGTCATGGAATGGTATAAATGTGATAAAACACATCTGAACCTAATGGCTACAACTTATATTGGTTGACAGTGTGAAATAATATGTTTCTTACCTATTGCTTGCTGTACTCCTCCTGCTACCCAAGCTGTACCTACTTCAACTCATTAAGTGCAACTTTGCCATAGACAAATGTAAAAGTAATCGTTGCAAATGTACCACTAGTTCGGTTTCGTGAACAGGAATGTTTGGTTGTTTTGGTGATGAATGATTATGTGAAAAATACTCTTAAAGCTTGTGAACCATTTATTGAACCTGATGATAAAAGTCAAGACAATAAAACAAATCAATATGTTTCCCTTTTTAACCAAGAGAAAAAAATCAAATGAAATAATTATAAATTGTCAGGTTAAATATTGTTCTTATTATTTAGTTAGATATTGATTGGATATATGTGTTAATTTCTTATTACAATACGAAACTTTAATATTTATTAAAAACCAAAATTCCTTAAAATTGGATAACAACGAAACAAAATAGATTTGTTGATAAATTCGCTAATACATTTTTCTTGGAAAAGTTGGATATAAATGAAAATTGATAATTACATCAAATAAAAAACATAAAACATCTCTCATTAAAAGTAAAATTAAATCATATTATAGTGAACTTAGTTAATAATAAATATATGTTTTTGTATACAAATGGCTGACATTTTGAAACGACACTATTTTGACAGTGGCACCAAGTCATTTCAATATCCACACTCATAGAGAAATGAGAAAAATGGGCCTTGCTTTCTTCATGAAAGAACCGATGGGATCTAATTTTTTAACCTATAGTATTGGACTATATAGGAAAGCACAAATTATTTGTTTAATTTTTGAAAAGGGCTGTTTTTGACACAAAGTCTTAAGAAATTAAAGGTTTATTTTGTATTTATAAAATAAAATTGTTCTACAGTAAAATACAACTAACATAGGATAATCTATTATAGTTTATTTAAATGGCCTGTATTTAATAATTTATTACACACTTTTATCAGTCTCTAGAGCTATGTAACACATGGAAAAAAAAACATAATAGCCTGTAATATCCATATTACTAAATGGTTACTTATTTAGCCACCATATAATAATTAGGTGTCTTACGTAAATTATATTATTATTATTATTATCATCATCATTATTATTATTATTATCACACTATTAATACATACTAATTATAATTGGTTTACGAAAATATTTTGTTTGTGTGCGCATTTTAAAATATGGCTTATATACATATATAAGTTTTCCATAGTCAATAAAATAATTCATAACATTAGAGATATCTTAAATTAACTTAGGTTGAATTTTTCTGGTAAGCATTAGGATCTGTTGTTTGGAAAATAAAAATATCTGAATAGTGTTCAGTCATGAACACCATCGTTTTATAAATAGCAATATTAACTATATTTAGGTTGATTATTCAGAATATTCCTATAGACTACATATAGACTTTGTTCAGTAGCATGTACTAACGCGTAGATATAGTTGGGACAATTAGCTTAGAATAAATACATTGTATTATAAACAAATTGCATAGCGATAAATTACTCTCCCATAGGGATAGAAAAGTTTATCATTTATGAAATTTTACCTGCATTTCCTTGGACAGAGTTTCAAATAAAATATGGGATAAAAGACGCTCAGTGCATTCCAATTTGCTGAAATTTCATATTATACAAGCCATCGTATGAGAGTAGCTGGCAGTTAGATAGTAATAAATAAACTAAATAAATAGAGAAATGCAATTCTATAGAGTTAATGGAAGGCAGTAAAATTATAATCGGCTCCTGATAATATGGGTGCAGTTGTCATGTACTAGATATAGTTACTTGGTGCATTTTTGAAATTATTTAGATCTGAATTTATTTTGTAAAAACGTTATTGTAATACCACGGTATTGAACAAATTGACAGGTTTTTCACAAGTAATATTAATAACACAAGATAACTAATCTTTGTTTAATATTTTAACTTTTTACAAACTGATTAAATAAGAAAATATTTCACGTTACCTTTTAATTAAATTTTCCAGGCAAATTAAATTTATGTGTAAATGATATAGTGAATTTAAAATGTTGTTAAGGAAACTTGAAAATGCTTGATAGAATTAAGGCTTACCTCAACAAATATAATGTAGTTATGAAAACTCAATTTAAATATAATTTCTATTCAGTTTTTTAAAACCTAAGCCAATTATTATGGAGTCCATTTAAAACACGTATCCGGGATTTTGTAATAATTTAATTTAATTTATTTATTTGAGTTATTAAAGTGAACTTTCTTGACCGACTGACATATCAGCACATGATATTTATTAATAAAATATCTAGTTAACTATTTGAATTAGGCTGTATAATATAGCTGACATAACTGAACATAATAGGAGATTTATTTGTTCAAGTGTATAGTTAAACCATAATTGGTCAATTAATCTGAATATATTCAAATACGGAATCAGGGACACAATTTTGGAACTCTGTTTAGTACTCAATATGCTATAGTAATTAATATCACGTACATGGATTTTAATTGACATGAAGATGTAACTGAGTAGATAACTATTTTTCTTAAATGAGTAAATATTGAACTAAGCTATTTAGACTGAATTTTAGGTTCCATAGCGAGATCGTATCCTGGACAAGTTGGTTGGAAGGTAGGTAAAGTCACATCCTGTTGTTGGTCCATGGAGGGAGGGCAGGGGCAGTACAATCCACGCCTTCAGAGAAAGTATCGATTGCACCAATGCAGAGTACACTCTAACACACACAACCTGGGAGAGCAGTCAGGAATGTTGCAGCGTGACTCTATGGGATGTCCAAGCAATACCATCCAACTACCATAATAATGGTTGGCCAGATAATCTTCTTCTTCCTGTAGAGTTTAGTGTCTAAATTAGTTAACTAACTAAGTTTGTGTGGATTTAAATTTAGTAATTCATTTATACACTGAAAGAGAATCTTAAAATCGGAAGAAAATATCATACAGATAGTAAAATTTTAGAAGTATTTCAAAACCTTTTATCGTAATGATTAGTTACCGAAATTGGATTATTTTCATTTTTAAATAAAAATTCTTGGAAATATCTTAGTTATGATTTGGATGGCAACATTATTTTTAAATTATCAAAATAAATACTTTGCTATAAATTTCTAAATTCCAGAATCATTGTAATGTATTAGTGGGAAATAACTGGTTATAAAAACGATAAATCTAAAAAAATTTTATACCTGTGTGATGGTAGGAATGACAGTTTTGATCATTTTCTTCTATAAGGTTACCATAATCCCCCAGACTTAGAAAGGGTTTAACTTTCTTCTAAGAGAATATAGGTGATGCCCTCACTGTAGAAATGGTTGTATATCTCCTATAATAATAGTATGTATCGTCCTCACTCTGAATAATTTACTGATCAGAAATGATCGGTTTTGGGGTGGGTTATGAACATGATATTTTACCTTAGAAACGGTTTTATATAGTTCTAATATATGTTCTTGTTTCTGTCACCATTTTAAGATAAGTTTTTATTTATTTAATCACTTCCACATATAATTGTAAGTGTTACGAATGCTTTTAGAACAAAGCATTGAAGTAAGCAAGAGTGTATTTTGAATTTATATACCAAAGAAGACCATAATAATTTTTCCATAGTTTTAAATAACTGTACCTTAAAAACCATATTCCTTTTATCTCAGAGGCTTTGATATTTTTAAAAGCAATTCATTCAAACACAACGGGTAGTTTAAAGTTTGTGGTAAAAAATTTTATATGAATATTGCTAATTTTTTTGTTATATATTAGGTATGAATATAAGAATTTTACTTAATTTATATATAGTGCTATAGTATTGGGTACCAACTACCAACCTATTTTGTTTTCTGAGGTAGGTAGATTTTTTATTAAATAAATTTATCCCCATAAACTGCTCAGTGGTAAAACGAAAGCCCTTTCTCTCAAGACCCCTGGACTTTACCTAAAGTTTTTACTTAAGTTGGACACTTACAATAAAGGACTTCATATTTTCCTGGAGTAGATTATTATTTTTGACATGGACATCCAACATACGGAAAGTATCTATAAATGGAAAGTAATGTTCAAAATACAATGTACATTAATATTATAAATAAATAAATAAATTACGCAATGAAATTTACAGTGTGTTTATAATTCTTGTTGAAGAGAAAAAACCTCAAATTAATCCTAACTAATGAGGCATGTATCCTATATTATAAGATTAATAAAAGTATTGCTAAGCAATACTTAAAAATGTAATATTCTCACTTGAATTTTGATAACAAAATATTAGTTATTAATTATGATACATAAATAGTCTTTTGTATGAAATAACACCATGTTTGTAATATCTGTATCTGTATAGCATGTTATAATAATGAGTTCTTCAAAAATGTAATTTAAACTCCTGGTAACAGGATGATGATAGATGATGAATTTGGTCCCACCCAATAATCTAGACTGATGATCTCTGGTAGGAATTCGATTCTTTCCTTTTTAGTGGCTTATCATACCTCCATGAAAACTCACGTTTATCCTTCCTTGAAGGTCAGCCCTTACTTTTGTAACAGTTTTTATTGCCGAGAGTTATAATCCACCGTATAAAATTCAATATTAAAGGAGGTCCCAGTTGAGCCTTTCTTTATCTTTTTACAATTTTTTTGAGTCAACAAAACAAAAACATTAACAATCCACAAACTTGTTCTTTCTTTCTTTTTTTAAAATACTTTTCAACCTAGGAGAAAACTAGCTACTGAGATATATAACAAAAAAATGTTAACTCTTTAGACAGTGAAGGTATTATTATAAAAATAACTTAATATTTTAATTTGACAAATAAACATAAATCATCTGTAAAATTAATTTAAATTTCGCACCAACATCCAAACGAGAATCTCTTCCACTAGGGGCATTTAGTTCTCCAAATGACAGCCAGTTATAAGCATCCAAGAACATAAAATATATTAAGATTATAACAGTTCCAAAATAAACAACTCTCTAAAGCAAATAGCTTTAAAATCACCTACCAAAAAATAATAAGCATTGCGGGTTGGCAATTTATGAATCAAAATAAAGAAAGAAAATTTAATATATTGAAATAAAGGTAAGTCTATTGTATATAGAATATATATTTTAATTGTAAATAAATAATTAATATTCGAAACTTTAGGAATTGTGATTGAAATTAAAATAAATAAACAGTAAAGTTATCAACGTAATTACGTATTCTAAAAACTAAGTAAACTGACTATTTAATTTATATTTTAAGTAATTCATTTAGCAAAAATAACATCCCAGGTGGTACCTACGTTTCATCCTGTTAAAATTTATCTCTTGTTTGATCGAGAAGGGGGCATGAGGGCGGCAGTCACCCCTAATTGCATAATAAATCTTGATGAAGTGAAATATTAGCTAACCAATATATAGTCTTCAGTTGTAACTTTTTTTGTTTGTCAAACAATTGTTCAATAATTTGAAATAAGTACTAGACACATTCATGTAGACTTTCCTTTTTTCTGCAAAGTGTTTATTTTCCTAGCTGTGACCAAAGTATCATGCTGATGGTCTGTGTTTAACTACTTGTATTTCAAATTTATTCTATAAAAGTGTCTTTAAAGTTTAAAAAAAATGTAGCATAAAAACACTGTGCTGTAAAAATTATTCATAGTAGTCAAGAGATTCAATTGAGGATCATTAAGTTCTTTGCTGTCCCTGAGAAGCTTCATATGATTTATCTTCAATTAACTCTTATTTATGAAAGTCTAGTGGTTTTGTTCCTTTCCATTGCAGGGTGGACAATAGAAATAGCTCGCTGAATGCAAAAATATACAAAACTCAACATTTGATAAATGTGAAAACCAATGTACCGTACACATAACTCTAATTTGATCGGTCATTAAGGGTGCACTACTAAAATGCACTGGCAGCTCAGATATCCAGAACAATATAAACATTTCCATTAAAATCCAAAAGGTGTTGAAAATTATTTTTACAACACTAGCCAATCATAGATTTTGTTAATTTCATGGAGTACATTTGCATTTGAATTTTTTTAAACTTAGATGCAGCTAGAAGTTATTTAGAATTTTATAAATTGTTATCATAGTTCAAATTGCCCTTATCTCACCAAATAATTATGACATGCATTATTTGTGTTTGTGCATGCCTCATTGAAAACAATATATGAAGCAGCATAAGGGGGCTATGCCTTAGCTGGCCCCTTTGTGGACACTCCTATGTACAGACTGTAAATATTTTTGTACAAGTACTGCACTAACAAGAGCAGTATTTTTAAAGATGATAAAGGTTGAACTGGAGCTCCTAAAATTCACTGAAATGCATTTATTCATTGAAATATATATGTCATGGGGTGTCTATGATTCAAAATAATTATTCTAAAGTCAACAAAACTGATATGTTAAAATTCAACATTTAATATGAGATAAAATCCATCTTAATCTGGGATTAAAATAATTTATATTGGATTGCTATATGTGAGCATTACCCACAATAGGAATTTAGATGGTTAAGCTCGGCTTGAATAGAAAAAGCTTAAAATAATTTCAATGGCTTCTGAAAAAGTCATAATTACATCAAATATGGGATCACCACTCCCCAAGCATCTAAAGCACAAGGTGAATACTCCTGCCAGTGGGAAAGTAAACAATCTAGTGTAGAGTCTCAATATTAAACAATATTAACCTCAATTAAATTCTATACATTCTTGGGTAGGAAAGTTGAAAAATTGCATTGTGTTCTCACTTTTAACAAGAATGACCAATTAAAATCATAAATGAATATTAAATAAGCGTCACAAATGAATTAGGTAGACTGGTTTGAAAATTATTTGTTCCAACATCCAAAACACCGCGGTGTTCAGTAAGTCAATCAATAGACAGTAAAAAAAATAATGTTGGGGTTCAACTATTACATTATGATAAATTCTGAAAAATTTTAAAACTTTATCAGCATTTATTGCTTATGCAATCTTGTTAAGTTATGAGAAATATAAATGAGAAAAATAAGCAGGTTTTTGAATAATCTGATCAATGCAGGCTTTGTTTTCTTAGAAATAAGCAAAATTAATATTCATAATTTTAACTATAGCTACGTAAAAAAAATGGACTGAATGCCAAGTTAATATTCACCGACACATACTCTCTTTGTTATGAACTGAAGAGATAAAATATATTTGTAAATATGCTTTATAATATTGAATAATTCAGACTATCCAGAAACGAGTTTTTACGCAGTAAATTAAATATAAAGGCCTTGGTTAAAATTAACATAGGATTATATTGGATTGGATTAGTTGGATTAGAGTTTGTAAGGTCTCAGCCAAAATTTTACTCCATTCAAAATAAAATCCTCAAAAATAAGAAGAAAGTAGAGTTGTGTCAAAAACAGCTCTCAAAAATAAGTTAAACATGCAATTAGTGGTTAAAATGGGAGCTCTGCATCCCCTTTTTTTTTCATAAGATTAACATTGATCCTCCATACATGATATGGAGGATCATGTGGAGGATTACTTGCACCTAACATTGATATCCCACACTGGAATCAGCTCACATTCTTTCACACACGTTTCCATCTGTCACCACCTTTCACCAACACCAGCACTTGTATTTGATTTAATTTATTAATTTTGATTAACAAAAAATGATAAATCTATTTATCAACTTATAAATTGATTTTAAGACTTTTAAGTTATACTGAAAATTTTAATATTCAGATAAGGATTTGTCTCCCTTTGTTCCATAGGAATAGCACTGATCCTCTGCACTGAAAGAAAGAAGACTGATCTGGAACAACAATTTTGGGGATTAAGGGTTTAAATATAATAATTCATTGCATAAATAACCAATCTATCATCACTTTTTGTTAAATAGTGCTTGCAGTTATTCATAAGTAAAATAGAAAGGGTGGAACTGGTGCACTTTATAATAAAATTGGCCGCCATAGACAGATATGGATAGGTCCAGAGAGTTCTCGAATCGTTCGTGATTATTCATGCAGGTTTGTACATGTTATTGGGGGGTGGGGGGGGGGGTTGGGCAGCTATGAACATGTATGAACACACCTAAAGATATCTGAGCACAATTGAACATTTCTGTCATGATCTTTTTGTTTGAACTTGTTGGACATGATTAAGTTTTACTGGAATTTTAAAGGGCGTGGATTCATTTGGATTAACTGAATCTCAGAAATGTATGATAGAGATAATTCCATTTACACAGTTTTATTTTTATGTCACAAATTAAATATAAATGGATAGTAAAAGATTATGAGTTTCACAGAAATAGGCTCTTTTTTTCCATCTTGTCAATGAATTTCGGTTGATTAAATGGTTTTAGGCTAGTCAAGAAAGCTATTAGTAGACCAGTACTCATAAAAAGACTTCTTAGAGTAGGTGTTATACATCTGTCGTATTTGCACGAGAGAAGTCATATAGCCTACAGTTAAACTTAAAAACACGTTATTCCAGCAATAAATTTTCTTAACAATTTATATTAAAACTGAGCATTCGCATCATCTTCCGAGAATTAACAAGACATGTCAATTTAATTTCTCTTTTGATCACTATCTTCATGAACGTCTGCTGTTAGAATGTTTGTGTACCATACAAGAAACTCATAGCTCATATAGTCCTCACAAAAAATGTTATGCAGAAAAATGTTTATATATCTTGACCTTATGCTTGGACTCGCCCTACTTGACTGTAGATTTCATTACACTTTTCTTATCTTTGTTATCATGTGCTGTACTATTAATACGTCAATGTTTGTTGCTTCTGCTGCCTTCTAACAGTTTTATGACAAGTAAAGTACATCCTTGCTGTTTCCTCTTTACTTATTAAATATATATATATTAATTAAAACTTAAAATGCACCATTCGTAGACCAATTCTGGATTTTTTTATTTTGGGGCTATTCGCATGAGAAGTGTAAGAATCCAAACAATTTAAAGTATGTACCGTTCAGTCGTCTCACCTGTGTAAACTGTTCTGATATAGTTCAATTCAACTCTACTTCATCAAATTTGCCTGAGATATTTGATATAACCCGTTAATGGAAAGCCTGTGTGTCACCATATTGGATTATGCTAATATTCAGATTTATAGTTTGAAAAAATTCATCGTTACAGTAATCTAAAATATATGTTTATCCCCAAGTAATTAAAAGATGCTGATAACATATGTTTTAAGTTTACGTTGCAATACATACAGAGTCAACTAACAACGTGTGAGTTGCTGCGCCACTCTGGCAAGCTAGTCGTGTGCCTTCAAACCACATGTACATGTTGACGATCCATTGCATATATAACTTCCCCGAGTGGTAGAAGGATTACTATACGATAAGCTGGATACTGTTACACCATTAGTGATGATCTTTTGTGGCATATTCAGCCACGTAGTTCATGTTCTTATGCCTGACCATATCGTCCTTTGGAAATAGCAGAGGATACGCAAATGGATCAAGGCTTGAATTAATTACAGAAATATGACCAATATCTTCATCTCACTTATAGACAAATAAAATATCTCATTCTTGTGGCGTACTCCTTTAAAAACTCTAAATATATCGATAACTTCTAATGATGATTATATGAGGTATGTATCTGATTAATGTTTGATTACAGATTACAAATGTTCTACGGATCACGAATAAGCAACAAAGGTCTACCCTGTAAGGTAGTATTCTCACCTTCTGTACTTCTTTACAGCTTATAATATATGGCTCAAATATATACTTTGTCCTTTTAGCATGAACGTAGTGATGCATATCTCTGATCAATGGATGTTTTAAGATACACATAACATGTGAGTAGCAGGCGGGACCATCAATAACAGTCAATAATATAATATCAAGCTCGATACTGATAAAACTAGTTCAATCACTAGTTTGTCTCAGATCATTTAAAAGTGGTCAATTATGTATATTGTGCATCTATAAAGGATGCTCATACATCGTGTAAGAATAATGCATTGTTCCAATCAAACAATTTGTAGGTAACAATCATGACTTAGACCCATGAACTATTATCTTATGATATATGTGTTCTAAAATATTGAATATCCTGGATGAAGTCAAATCATTCATATTATACTTAGATCTGATCAGTCATTATTTAAATATATATCATGACTTTGATCAATGAAGTATTCTTATATACTTTATTAGTATTATTCATGGTTTGTATGAATGAATATTGATCAAATATAGTGTAGGTAAGATATATGGCTCTCAATAAATGTTGTCGTAGTACAAAGCATGTTTTGATCAAATATATAGCTTTCATATTCTAAAAATTGAAAAATTAGACCTGGACAAAGGGGAATTGAACCCGGGACCTTTGGCTTAGTACTCGTGTTTAATTCCCATGTCCAAATGTCCTTTTTTCAATTTTCAGAAAAAGAACGGTTGATGTTAAATATGTAAAACTTCATGGATCTTTTCTCCATGATGGAATCAACCATATTGTGACTCTAGCATTGTATGGTTCTACTATGGTCTCAGTCATTGTTACTTAGAAGGGTGAGATTACCAACATTTACATTGGGTTGATATAAATTCTGCTATGATAAAAACAAAGAAGGTATTACTCTTACCATGAATGGTCCCACTACGGTTCCAGTTAAAATATAGTTCCACTATAATTCTATCAATTAAAACTTAGAATTAGGTTGTAATGATGTTTAGAGTAGGATGAGGTTTATTGAGATCTAGTGACAGTGTTTGAGGTTTGAATATAAATATATTGTAGTACAGGAGATTCTACGGATTACCAACTACGATTGTGGCTTTTTTTATGCCAGAAGGGCGCAACACACTCATGTTATTAACATGATATTTAACCAGAGTAGTAGGAGAAGACCCCACAGTAATAGTAATTAAAGAGGCAAAGCAAATGGAAACAAGAATAATATGAAAACAGAGTAAATAAATCCATCTACAAAATACCTCAACTGCCGCTTAGAACAGCCTTAAATCCTTGGGTATCTATGTCTACATATAGAAATAATCTATAACATGTTAAAAAGTTCTTAAGGGTGCTATGTTGCTATTTGGAGTTTGTAGCACCATTTCACGTCTCAGTCAGTAGAAAGAAACAAATAAGTCATTATGACTAAGTTACGTTAGCCCAAACTGAGCTTTAACAACATGAGTCTAGCAAGGTCCTGCTTAACATCGTTATTAAGTTGCAATATTAAATATAGCTTAATACACAGGTTGCTACCTAAACATAATATCTCAGAAGAAGAAATAAATAAATCGTACAGCCTAACAATATAAGCATAGCATATAGAAATGTCTATCAAAATTTAACATAGTTAAATTAACATTTCAAAACCCCTATAAGGGTTCTCTGAAGGAGATATAATTACGTATACTTACATTCCACAACCTATTTGCGTCATGGCGGTGAGATTACTCATAACCTTGGACCAGTAGTGGAGCCTGTCTTAGTGTAGTGAGTTCCTTTTGAGGCGAGGTCAAGACGCGAAGAGTACAAACAAGAGTTTGTGGAACATCCCAATTAATACGATCCAACTTGCAGTTATAGGGAGGAGCGTGGAAGGGAGAATTATCCTTTCTCACGCGTTGTTGTATTGTAGTTCCAAGGAGGTGGAAGGTCTCATCACAGAAACACCGTTTGGAGAGCAAGCGCAAGATTTTCTTTTGTTTGGTCACCGTAGACAATACGTTCAATTTAATAGAAACTTATTTAGAATCAGAGTGTGAATGAATTATCTCTTACTGTGAAGGGTTAAATGCTTTTATCCGGTCATATAATCTCTAGATATAAGATCTCATAAGGAGGAGGAGCTCTCTGAATTATTGTTTTATGTGATATGAAAAGAGTAATTGATGTGTTGTTCCATTTAAGTACTATTGAACGTGTTGATAAATTACTTAAAACCTTTCTAGAAAAATAGAGATTTAAAAAATATCCCCATCTAAATAAATGTATAAATTATTCGGTTTTAGGTGAGTAACTTATACAAATTTAGAGAAACTTGTCTTTATATATAATCTTTCCAAAGAAATTCTACATTTCATAATTAATACCACATTGAAACCCTTAGTGTGGGTTCCTAGTTATAAGTGAGCCTACATAATTAGAGAAACTATCGTTTAAAAGTAACTGCGAACAATAAATAAAAATGTGAAATATCATTGGATTTAAGAGTGAAATGTACAATGTGATTACTCCTAGGATTTGGCGATTAAGTTCATAAAAGAAAAACATCCTACATTAAACTTCAGTGACTGAAGCTAAAATAAATGGTACGGCACACCGCACAGACTTTCTCTCTCTTTCTATAAACTCGTAAGATTTCTGAACGGAATAATGTACATTGTATCATCACCACTCCACATAAGAACACGCATAAAATAATACACAATGATATAGAATCAATGAGAAAAGAGGCGCATCTTTGTCCACCTAAGAACATTTCAAACAGTTTAATGTCTTCCACAAGGGTCAACACTTTGTATTAAAATTTCGATTTCTGGTTAAAATTTTAACATTTTATAAGGTGTTACAGATCTTCAAGTCATCGCATTGATATTTAATAATTCATTTATACATTTTGACCAATAAAAAATGTAAATATTGACTATTGAGTCTAAAATGGAGATAGATCATTGCTGTGCAAACATTTCTCCTAAGAGTTTTAAGGAAAAATAACATACTTTTTTTAGATACTTACTTATATTTAATTACTCTATGGCATTGGAGAATTATTGCGTTAAGAATTAAGTAGTATATGTTTACAACTAAAGCTCACAAAACTGTATTAATATATTAGTAAATATCTCAGAAACTGTTGATTTTATAAAAATATATGTCAAATAAAAGTTTTTATTTCTAATAGTCCTACAATTTTGCAATGATAAGTTGTTTAGTTTCTCAAATAGTTGTGGAGATACGGAAATTAACGCTTCTGTAAAGTACCCTAAAAATCATTTTCATAGGAAAATGAAAATATCCAGTTTATTTATAATCTTAATCAACGCCTAGATACGAATTTTAATCAAAATCGTTTGAGCAGATTTTGAGAAAACCAAATTTTTCTCTTTTCGCCCTTCAGTAAACTACCCTTAATTTTAAGTTTTTATAGACACACAGACAGACGGCATTGCAAAGACTATTTTTTAGGGTTCGGGGGGTCATGAGACGTCGACATCCATCAACATTTCAGGTTAGTTTTTTTTACGGTCGCAATACTTAAACTTTAATGTCCAAAAAGTTAAAAAAATTCATATAATTGCGTATAGATTGAAAGTTATTGATTTTATAAAAATATGTTTCGGATAAAATATCTGTATTATAAATATATATACATATTTGTAATGCTAAGTAATTTCATATCTCAAATAGTTTCGGAGCTATTATAAAAAATGTTAATTTACGCATCAGACCGGAGCCCTTAAAGCCATTTTGCCGAAATATTGAGAGTAGCCATTTTGTTTGGAATATTTATTAATGTTCATAAATGAAATTTAATCAAAATCGTTAGAGCCGATTTTGAGAAAATCGACTTTTTCTCTTTTTTCCCTTCAGTAAACTACCCTTAATTTTAGGGGTAGATATCCAATTCCAAAAACCCCTCGGGGCAACCCTATGAAAACCCTAGATATCAAGTTTCAGCTCAATCGGTAAAATAGTTTAGGCTCTAGTTGGAGGTACAGACAGACAGACAGACAGACGGAAATTCAAAAACCACTTTTTCGGATTCAGGGAGTTATGAAACGTCAAAATTCATTAAAATCTCGAGTTAAATTTTCTTGACGATCACCATACTTTCTCTACCTGTAAGATAGAGAGAAAGTAAAAATTAACACTGGGACTCACACTATTGCATTTTCACAACAGTATATAATATTCTAAATAATAATCAAAACACATATTATTATTATGGAAGAAATATTATTTAATAATTATTTAAATCTTATTCTGTTTTTGTAAATTGTATTTAAAAAATTACAATATTGTTAAACTGTTACAAAAACATAGCTTATTATAGGAAAAATATATACCATAATATTTTAAGGCGTTATTTTATATTTTACTGTATTTCAAAATTACTGATTACCTACTTACTTCTACATTATTACTGTATTATTATATTGTAAACTTACAGTAGCAATGAGCCAGACATAATTATGGTAACATGATTGGCGCCATTGCCTATTCCCTACATTCTTACATGGTTCCAGTTAAAACACCCGTATTTCACAAAATAAAGATAAAAATAAATGGTACGGCGCACCGCACAGACTTTCTCTCTCTTTATATAAACTCGTAAGATTTCTGAATGGAATAATGTACATTGTATCATCACCACTCTACATAAGAACACGCATAAAATAATATACAATGATATATCATCAATGAGAAAAGAGGCGCATCTTTGTCCACCTAAGAGCATTTCAAACAGTTTAATGTCTTCCACAAGGGTCAACACTTCGTATTAAAATTTC
>CABFWO010004673.1:43065-60331 GCA_902155825.1 Timema genevievae
TTCATATCTCAAATAGTTTCGGAGCTATTATAAAAAATGTTAATTTACGCATCAGACCGGAGCCCTTAAAGCCATTTTGCCGAAATATTGAGAGTAGCCATTTTGTTTGGAATATTTATTAATGTTCATAAATGAAATTTAATCAAAATCGTTAGAGCCGATTTTGAGAAAATCGACTTTTTCTCTTTTTTCCCTTCAGTAAACTACCCTTAATTTGAGGGGTAGATATCCAATTCCAAAAATCCCTCGGGGCAACCCTATGAAAACTCTAGGTATCAAGTTTCAGCTCAATCGGTAAAATAGTTTAGGCTCTAGTTGGAGGTACAGACAGACAGACAGACAGACGGAAATTCAAAAACCACTTTTTCGGATTCAGGAAGCCATGAAACGTCAAGATTCATCAAAATCTCGAGTTCGATTTTTTTGACGATCACCATACTTTCTCTACCTGTAAGATAGAGATAAATTAAAAAACCTGTTTGATCACATCATACAATACAACATGAACAATTTGAGTAATACTTGGAGGAAATCTGATCTAATTACCTTTAATTTTTTAACTACAGTTGTTGTGAAAATACAAGTGCCAGTCACAGAAGTTTAAAAGGAAAAAACTCCATTGATTAATTAAAAAAGATAACCTAAAACATGTTAAAATCATTAAATAATTTTGATCTAATTTGTTTTAAAACCATCTTTAAACCTTACCAGTACAAATATACATTAGCATAATATGTTTAGTGGTTTCCTAGTTAAAAGCGAACATACACGTCTACAGTAGATATCCTTTATATGTGGGAACTAATTGTGCCTCATGATTATATATATATATAGACAAGCATTATATAAGTATAAATTTAAAATCAAATATATTTAAAGAACTGGTACGTATGTTACTTGTGTAATTATTAGTATTGGAAATATTAAAAAAAATGTTAGTTACTTATGGGAATAATACGAAACACATCTATACTATAAAGCCCACTCAAGTGGCCACATGGCTTAAGGCGCTAATATCTCAATAGCTTGTACTGCCTATGATGGGGAGATCAAGGTTTGATCTAGTCGGGTGTACTGAGGGTCGTTTTTGTTAAATGTTTTCCCACTAGTTCTCCATGCAAATTTAACTACATTTACTCTAAATTTAAGTTTTCTTAACCATTATTCATTAAGGTTACTAGTACATAAGCGTATAACCAGAATGTATAGTAATACCAAGACCCCCGAGATACTAACAGGTCTGTCTTATGCACGTTGACTACGTCACAAGGAGGGGCTTATATCTCAGTAATGCTGAGTCAACACTGTGATGGAAATATCACCTGAGACCAAATAAACAGTCCGATGAGAAATTAGCTACAGTGTAATTCACGCTTGCAGATCGTCCAGTCATTTTATAATGTTATTATGTTGTTTTAATATACAACATGGTATTATTATCCTAAATATTTACAATGCAAATGTAGTTGGCTAACGCGCTAGTCGTGTTGAGCCCGACTGCCGTGGACGGGGAGATCGAGGTTCGAATCTCGGTCGGGTGAACTGGGGGTGGTTTTTCCTAAATGGTTTTCCACTCTCCCTACACGCAAATGCGGGTTCACTTCCTCTATTCAAACTTCCCAATTCCTAATCCATTAGCGTAATTAGTACTTAAGCGTATAACCCAAACGGGTAGTAAGACGCGGTGCTAAATAATAATAATAATAATAATAATAATACAATGCAAATGAAACCTATCAAAATTACTAAGTGAATCTAATGGTTTGTCTTTAATTTAGATATAATATTTGTTCGTCCCAATTCCAAAACATAATTAAATCGCATCAAATTTTAAATTATAAAATACAGTTACACATTTAAAAGGTCTTATAAGTGTTATATTCTTTGGTTAGAATTTAATTAAGATTCTCAAAAGTAAAAATATATAAATAAAATTTCTTTTCCTGAGGAGCAACATTGCTGTCAACAATGGATAATCGCAAAAAACAGAGACGATTTTGCACCAGGAATTTTTGATACTATTTGTTTAGACCATTTTCATGAATGATAATTTATAATCCAAGAATACTGTGCTACCAGAGATGACGGATTGTTTTGAGTAAGGCCTAGAAAATTCCCGAGCTAACCAATGATGCCTATCTGTCAATATTATTTAATAAGCCCTCATATCACACCTCAGAGCCTCCAACTAAACAAAAACCACCTAAAAAATGAAGGGAATAGTCAGATTGCTGAGACGAGAAAAACATAAATATAATCAAAAAGTTATTATTAAATATTTTCGGGATTTCAAAGGTATAATCACCTCAAGAAATAATTATTATTTACTAAAGTATAATCTTAATATGGTGTTGTTATCATGAAAATTATACTAGTGACGTTCCTAAATTATAGTATTATTAAAAATAACCAATAATTTGACTACTGATATATCACACAATATGATCATAATAAATTTAAAATTTAAATTGGTTTAGGAACCAGAAATACTAAATTAATTAACAGGTGGTCCAAACTAGAATTTTGGTTGAGTCATCCAAGTTTATATATTCTCAAGAATCTTTTGACGGAGGAATGAAGCACACCTCACGTTAAAAAAAAAGATTGTTTGTTATCTTTACTCTAAAATCGAGGTAGAAAGTTTAACATAAATTAAAATATGATTGGCCACCAACTACCAAACCTTTTACTTTCCTTCGGTAGGTAGATCTCTTTAATAACCATATACGTTTATTCCAGAATCTGCTCAGTGTGTTTACAAAATCTTCCTTTCCCAAGACCTCTGAACCTTACCTATAGTTTTGACTAAATTTTGACACTTACAACACTGAACTGCATATTACTCGGAGCATACTATTCCTATTAACATGGAGATCAAACCTACAGAAATATCTACACATGGATTGCAAGTTTCAAGCTACCATGTAGTGTACATTAATACAATAAACAAATGATAACAAGATTAATTTTTTAGAGTGATTGTAATTATTGTTGTACATTTTATCCTTAAATAAGCACCACCTAAATAGGACGCCTCTTATGTTATAAAATTAAAAAAAAAATATCGTTGAACAACACTTGAAAATAAATTAACTTTAATTTTGATGGCAAAAAAATAATGAATTACAACACCGAAATACAGTATACCTTTAGAGATAATAATACTGTATGAATTTTTTTATTTTTTTTAAAGGTTGAAATAAAATATCTTCTCCAGAAAATTAATTTAAACCTCTAGTAATCTTTTTCTTTAATAAAAAAGAAGTAATATTGTTACGAGGTAGACAGACAATAATATTTATAGTATTGCAATAAAAAGTTATTTTACCCGTTCTCAAGTATGTTCTCTTTTTTAAATAAATGTTCAGCACTTCTGAACCTGAAAGGCTTGATGGCTGTACTGAGATGAAATTTGAAAACATCGACTCAAAAGAAACTCAGCATATTTAATAGTAGCATCTGATCATTTATAGGTAATAATAATCTGGATTGGTAATATATTATTCCTCCTTTAATATTTTTAATTGTCCTATTAAATTATTGAGAAACTGAAAAGGATTATTAAATATGAGATTTAACTCATCCAAAAATTTTCGATCTATGAAGAATGGTGACTTATGGCTCTGGTAGCAATTATGGTACTCCCTGATATATATTTTAAAAAATCTTCGCTGTAAACTCTAATTTGACGTTCCTCAACGGTTAAACCTTACTTTCAGCATAATTTACACTGGTGAAAGATACAATGTACTATAAAAACATCATAGAAGGATTCCCAAATCGAGTCATTTCTTACGCTTTCCAAAACAACTTTTGACAAAAATGTTAATCACATAAATAACAATAATGTTCCCTTTTTAAAACCACTCCCAGCCTAGATAAAGTAACGGTACCTAGATTAAATAACTAACAGAATCATTACATATAAAATATAGAAAGCTAAAATGAACAATAAAAATAAACTTGAAATTACAATTTGGTATATAAACACACACCATTTGTCAGATCAATTTTAAATCTAACACCAAAATTTAGGCAAAGTTAAAAACAAATAAATGTGGTCTTTAAGTAACCCCTCTTTCTTCCGCTAGGGAAAATTATTTCTTCTAATGACAGTCAGATATTTTAAGCGTCTAAAAACTGAAATAAGATTAAGATCCTAATGATTCATAAAAAAAATCTTAAAAAATCAGAGCGCGCTTAAATCACCCAAATATGTGGTATGGTGGTAGTACGTATGTTTATTTAATAAAGAAACCTCAACAACAATAAAAAACCAAAACAGATACATTTAAACACATGTAAGTGGTTTACATATATATTTAAATGGTAAATAAATAATTAATTTTCTAAGCTTTAGGAGCTGTGTTATCTCAAATAAATAAATCAAAAAATTTAAACTGTAAAATATCGACGCAATTCCTTATTTTAAAGCCTACATCAATAATCTATTACACTAATATTATAAATAATTTTTAACAAAAATAATGTCACAGCCCAAAAATTTTAAAACAATATTATAATGGCTTGGAGGAAAATTTTCCGATGAATATTAACACAAAAAATTTGCGGGCAAAAAAAAATTGCCTTTTATAAATCACCCAGATACATAATTGAATATGTAATATGGCTTTTTTCTGTTTATTTAAGCTACCCAGTGGCATATAACAAGAAAATATATTCTAGTTTTTCAACACTTCCCCATCCCAAATATTTAAGCACAGGAATTTCAGGAAAGCCTCAAATTTGTCTGAAAGAACTTATATATTGGATGATATTGAAAAAGCTCTAAGATTATTAAACTTATGTAAGGTCATCCCCTTAATATGAAGATCAGTCGTTAGAAGGCTATTCTAACTATCTTCAGGAAGCTAATAAAATGCTAGCGTTAATCTTAATAATATCATCTTTGCTATCAAAATTAAAGACGTAGAAGCTCTCACCCGATTAAAAATCTAACTGCAAATAAGCTTTATGAATTAACTTTGTGTGTAACTAAAACATTAGCTTTATGTGGATATTGTGTTTTAACATCAATATCAGACATTAATTGAGTGATTAGGGACATGTTTACTAAATTATGTAATGGTAGTTTAATGACTAGTTTAAAAAACCCGACTAAATTAGATGAGGATATTTATTTATTGTTTGACTCAGTTCATATATTGAAATCCATTCGAAATTATTGGTTGTATCAAGAAGAAACATAACAAACATGTGTGATACCCCCTTTGCAAATTTAATTTTAAAAAACATCGGAATTTTAAGGAAAATAAACAATGGCTTAAACAGCCCAAGAATGACTCAAAATGCATTGTTGGCAACGTTCATGAATAGGCCAGAATTCACCAACACAATCAAATTATTTGACAAAATAAAAATTGTAGATGCTCTTAAAATATTAAAAAACAATAATTTGTGAGAAAAAGTTAAATTTATAAAATTATATTCATCTTTTTGGAAATGTATCAATGTAAAGTATTCAATGAAATGGAAACATCTTAGAGAATCCCTCAACACGCGATACAAACTCTAAGAATTTGGAATTCCTAGAGAGTTTCTCAACATGTCTTGATAAGAGGGAGAATCTGATGATTGATAAAAAAATTACTTTATTAAAGAAAGGTACAAGTAATCTAACATTGGAAACCTACGTAACATTTCAACACACTGCAAAACAATGATTATTAATATCAACTACCTGTTGAAATCTTTTATTTTTGTATGTGATATGACAAAATTTAGAACTAATTTATATAAGTTCAGAGAGTATCAAGAATTGAGTGGTGGTAATTATCATATACATACATACATACATACATACATACATACATACATACATACATACATACATACATACATACATACATACATACATACAATATATTCAAAATCCCAGCATACACATTGAAAAATTCACACAAACTGGCAATCATTACCGTGGGCCAACCCTTGAGAATTTCACTTGTGATCCTATTTAGGCTCACAACGTTGCCATTCTTTATCACGTCTTGCATAGCAATTAACACCTATGCCTCATTCATTCTTTTACACATCATTACATTTTACCTATTTTAGCTATTTTCTTCACACTTTCACTATACAATTGCTCAAACTATATCTCTTTTATACCGTTTTCACCCCAATGCATCTCACCACATTAATTCTGAATGTCATTAATTTTTTACAACATACAAGTTGGCTAAAGAAATTTTTGAGTTCCCACTCTCCCCACTATTTTAAATTAGAGGCCCTCCTTCCCCCACCATTTCTCGTCCTTGTGTTTTTAAATTCCAGCATTTCCAAATGTGATGGTAATTTTGGATGGTCCTTTTACCATATCTATAGTTACAATTTTATTTTATTTCAAAATTAGATTTTCTCATAATTTTGGGAATATTTCAAGTTAATTCCCCCATTTTTCATTTTTCATCTACACGTTTTAAAATGTTACTAAGTTTTTGGTTTTCTTAAATTATCTTTTAAACACATGAAAAATATTCATTTCAAACCAAATTGAAAATTAATATTTTCTAATATTTGTAACATTTTCGAACTCCTTGGTTTCCAGCAATTCAATTTACCGACTTATTATTTTCAGACATCATTCAGTTATCTTGAGGGTCTATTTATTTATGTACCGAATTCAAATTTTCTATCACGTTGAGAAGTGTTTTTCATATTGTATTTGAAAATGTTTAGGATCAACATTTCTATTCATTTTCTGATCTTTAATATTGAAATTTATGGACGTTTAGAAATGTTTTGCTTTCTGGAGCTTTAATTGGACCCACTTGATAAATCTCAATATTCTACCACACGGATATGTGGTTCAATCTTTAGGCTCAGAAGAGGCTTGTAGAAATTTTCAATATTTATACTTATATGATTATTTAGAAAATATTAATATTATATATTATATATATACACCTTACCTAATATTGTGTTTTTACTTATAGTAAAACCCCTTCCCCTTACCATCCAAACAGCGACATCCTCCTTCACGATTTTTTGAAGGTTCATTATTAAAGTTCAAATTTTTTAATTTTAATTATTATTAAAGCTGCCTTTTATCTGCCAGCCTAATTTAATTTTAATGTTATATTGTAAAGTAGTTGTCTTTATTAGTTTTGGAACTTTAAAATACCTGGTCTACTTTTCACTTTGTGAAATTTTAAATTTTATATTATATTTGGCTATTTGGATTTTTCTCTCTTTCTACATGACGATTTTTATTTTCTTCTTCACCTTCAATTTTTTTTTTTAGTTTTATCCCTATATTTTATCAAATTCAATTTTGAATTTTCCATATTTTAGATTTTTCTGGTTAGTGGGGTGAAACCATCTTCCCAAATTTCAGATTTGCATATAATTTAAAAGTGGTTTATATTTTCCTTGACTTTCATACATTATTTCTCAATAACAAGATAAAAATAATGCCTAGCACAATATTGATTTTTAAAGTTTTTTATTTTCTTGAAATCCTAAAACTATTTAAAATAATTAACTCAGAAGCTTCAAAGTGTAAAAGGTTAGATACAAATCAAATTTTTTATGATTTCATAGAATTATATAATCAATTCATGATCAACGTTCTTTGGTTTTTTTTTTGGTAAAGTACCAAAAAAATTGAGAATGTGGGTATGCATGCTATAAATACGTGATTGTTCTCTTGTAGACAAACACTTTTTCTCAAGCGATGTGACATTCGAGTAACTTTCATCATAGGAAGGATGAGCAATACCATTTACTGTGCTTATTAGAGCTAGAAGTCTTCTATTATGGGGCATAATTTCAGCTCCACCTCTGTCTTCCACGACCCCAATGCTTGGTAGAAAGCTCGTATGTACTTTATCAAGGGGTCTTTGGACTTTCGATATTTGCTTTATTTTGTCACAAAATGTATTTGATAAACTAAGGAAAAAGATTCGTAGATGAGCTAATAGAGCTCTACTGTTCTTTTTGGCAATATTATTTGAAAACTGATTGCTTCGAGGCCTTCTTGAATTCTTATATTTATTGGTACACTTTAAAATATATTTGTATTTTTGTAAATTGATTGTAGAAAGTGACATGTAGCATAGTGGTAGTTTGTCAAAATATTTCTCACAAAATTGTTTCATATACATATTGAACCCCTCTCCCGCGTTTTTAGTTAGTGTGGATACAGAATACGATACTTTCTTCGGAATAAGTGTTTTTTCCTTGCTAACAACACTGACGTCATTATTAAGATGGTTAAAATCTATACCCAAATCTTCGTTGGGAGTCTGAAGACCAGAATCACCTTGTGTTTTACTAGGACCCTCATGGGGATCTATATTATTACTATTAATATTTAGAGATGGCCTAATTTTATTGACCAATAAGCTATCTTTATTGGCCTCTTCTAGTGAACACATTTTTATTTTATCTCCTTCTAGATAGGTAGATTCTTCATGATTTGTAAAATGTTCATTAATAGAATGGTATATTTCTGTTATATCAAGTTGATAACTTAGTGTACTGGGTAAAGTAAGCACATCAACGAGAATGTTTAGGCTGCAATTAAAAGAATATTGTTCTATCCCAATGAAATTCAATGCGAGTGTATTATAATATATCTCTTTCTCATTGTTAATATTTTTATTTGTTCTTAGCTCAATTATTCCATCATTTCTTTGAACAACTGATTTTACTATGCTAATATCAGTTTTATTTAGATTAATATTGCTGTCAAATCTAGATTCACAATCGCCAATCCTTAATGAAGAAAATTTTTGAACTAAATCATTTAAATAATCATTGATAGTTGGATGAGTAATCTCGTTTGAAAAACCTTTCATCTCATTAACACTTTGACTAACTACAGTATCATAATGTTTGATGGTTTCTTCTTTACACTTAGACTTAAAATCTAGATTATCGTTGAGTTGATGTTCATTTATCAAAGTATCTATTTTGTCATGGATTTTGCCTACATTGGGAGAATCAGCAGGAGATTTATAATAGCTATTATGTCTTTGGTTTTCTCCACAGTTATTTATAAAATTAAATAATCTAATCGATAAATCATTTGAAAAGGAGTGAATTTTATTACGTTCACATATTGGCGTGTTTTTTTGTAATAACTTTTTCTTAGCTAAGCCATATTTTATTCTGAGTCTATCTTGCAACATATTTTAAAAGTTATTAAATTAAATAATCAAAACACAAAATTTGATAATTTAAAATTTACTGCTAAACATTTCTCAAATATTATATACATTAATTGTTTCTATGGATATGAAAATCATATTTGAATAAACAATATACTAAGAAATTGCTTGGCAAAATATTTTATAACTGTGGTGTATTTTAGCTTAATGATTACAACAAACTGTCATTATTGTTAGTTGGATATCAAATATAACTTACTTTATTTATAATGTTCTTAAGCGTATAACCCGAACGGGTAGTAAGACGCGGTGCTAAATAATAATATAATTTTCTTATATAAATTTCATAATACATATTGCCATTTATAATCAAAGTGTGATGTATTTAAATCTACTACACTGGCTGGCTAAAATTCCACTAGATATTTTATGGTAATTGGTTGATCAGGGAGTCATTGACTCGGTTGAAAGAGAAAAATACAGTGATAGGGAAATATGCAAAGTAAATTAGGAAAAGATAAGTAATAATAGTATTTTTGCATTTATGGGGGACCCATTAATAATTAAGAAAAGTTATTTTGATAATATTTTCTTCTTCTGAAAATCTTACATATTAATTAGGTCCAATAATAATAATAATAATAATAATAATAATAATAATAATAATAATAATAATAATAATAATAATAATAATAGTAAAAGTAATAATAGTAATAATAATAATACATTTTATATTTGGAGATGGGACAAAGACCTCTTCCTACAAGTAGCAATATTGTGTATGGATATAAATAAAATATACTTAAACTTAATTACTTTTAAAAGGATGATTATCTGCATATGTGGTCATAGAGCACTTACATATGCATGCATATCCTACATTTTTAATCTACCAAATGTGTTGTGCCAGCTGCGCATGTGCATAGGAACTCTTAACACTCACTGTTATTCATGCATATTGATCTTTTTGTTAAAACATAGAATAAAACTCAATGTACGGTTGACACAGTTAAACAATTTTGTAACAATATCGCCATAAAATAAAGTGGCTGTTTTCACGCTTAGCCAATTTCATGGATTTGAAGATTAGCTACAAATAAAAATTAAAAAATTGCTTTGTATAAATCAAAGCTTGTGGGATTTTGGTCCACATGTGATCATATACACTGGCTGCCACTATCTTTCTTAGTACTCATTAATCTTGGATAATTTTGTGTCTAGAAAAATTGAGTGTATACAATAAAAATGATGTGGGATTGAAGCAGGTACAATCTAAATACCATACAACATTTGTCAGTCAATTGGCCAATTGGTGGAAAATAGAGAATCTCCAATCAGATTTACTCTGATTTAGTGTTTCTTCTAAAGTAATTAACAAAAACTTGAAATTTCCCTGTCATAGATATTATCATAAAATCTATCTCAAGCTATTATTTTTTGTTTTATTCTTAATATAAAATTAAGTTTGTCAATCTTGAATATTGAGGTAATTACTTGTACCAGAATGTTATTCAAAAGTGATCTAGATGCCCTGTTTTATCGTCCATGTTCTTGATCTAATCAGTGGAGTTTGGTGTTTTAGGAGATAAAGGTGTGGAGGGAAAGCTTTGTATTATGATTACCATGATGTATTCAAGGTCACCTGCCCTAGTAGATACAACATTCACCCAGCTCAGGCAAGATTATAACTTACTGGCCCATATTATGATCCATTGTTTAGTTATATCTGAGTTGTAGGAAGTTCAGTAATATGTTTTGGAGTATTCAAGATTTTAACATTGTTATGTTATGTCATATTTGCTTGTTTTTGGTAGATAAGGCTTAGATATACATTTAAATTCCCTCAACTTTGATAGACATTATTATTTTAATAATGTTTCCAAATTTTCGTAGTTGATGATTGGTCTAATGCAGGCATGCCTCTCATTTTGTCCTGCATGTCACGTAACAAATGCGAATTATGTTGAGGGCCACATTTAGAAAAATTTAAAATAAAACAAAATATTACTATATTATGTTCAAAAACGTAAACCAACGTTGTATATATGGATATAATTCAAATATTACAAAATAAACATTTGTAAAAGACAAGAAGTGACATATATTATATTCAAAAATAGTTTAATCGAAAATATAAAATGAAAAATAAGTATTAAAAATTATAATTTATTAATCATATATTCCGTATTATTTCTAGTGGACCCTTGATATCGTTTATCAAATGGCAAATAATCCACATTTGGAATAAAGTCTTAAGCTGATTTAATTTTTTAAATAAGAAATAGTATACGATCAGTTAATTGACCTGCCAATGGAGTAGTGTACTAAATGTCTGTACTTTTGTAAATTGCAATAGAATAGGCCTCATATTTTGATATTAATTAACAATTCTGGTCTCTTAAATTATCGTCTATTTCATCGATTCGGCTAGATTCAGAATTTTATCTTAAACCCATACTTCCAAATGTTATATGTTCTGGACACAACGTTTCCAAGATTTCAATAAATCATTCACTAAGGATTTCACCTTCAGTAAATGGTTTGGATTTACCAGCTATTGAATGTGATGTTAGATAACTAGCTTTTACAGCAGCAAGTTTGCAACAAGTGTGGTGAAAGCATTTTGTGGTTTTTGAAGATCTCATTTCATCTCTTACAAATACGTTGCACAATGTTTCTCAACTTATTGGTCATAGTTCTATTTGTGATTAATATTATATTTCTCTTTAAGATGGTACTTCCTATATACTGCAATAGAATTATTACATAGCAATCAGGCATATTGGATTTCTCTTGAATATTACAATTTTCTTCATCAATAGTTCTTATTATTCAAGTTATTATTGAACTTAGACATATTGTTTATTATATTATATCGATTTAACTAAAGACAAAATAAACCACCATAATCACTGACTACAATTCTCCTCATAGACTCTGATCGTACGATTAACGAAGATTTTGTCACTGTGATACTATATCAATAGTATTAGGAGCAGAAATATCTGTGTAGTCAGAATCAAATAGCTAAAGCTATTACTTATGCTTTTAGTGGGAATTACTCCATCTAGATATTATATTCTTATAGTTGAAAAATGAAACCTGGACAAGGGAATCGAACCCGGAACCTTTGGCTTAGTACGCCAATGCTCTAACCACTGGGCTATCCAGGAATCGTCCCGTGCCCAGGGTCATTATTAATTCATATTTTAAGGCAGATTTTATGATAGACGTGAGTAAATCATCGGCTAAAAATGTGTGATTTTAATAATATCACGGGCTATTATGATAATTGTACAAGCGGCAGCAATAAGCCAACTACCGAGTTGAAGGTGGCTGCGTTACCTGATAGCTCGTGATCTTAATAACATCACACATTTGTAGCCGATGATTTCTGCACGTCCATCATAGACTCTGCCTTAAAATATGAGTGAAGAATTACCCTGAGCACGGGACAATTCCTGGATAGCTCAGCGGGGAGAGCATTCGCGTACTAAGCCAAAGGTCCTGGGTTCGATTCCCATGTCCAGGTGTCATTTTTCAACTATCTGTATATCTGTGTAGTGGCACCTGCACAATATTGACTATGGCACCTGTGACTGTAGTAATGACAGGTTGTAACATGCTGATCGAATATATGTTCGCTAGCAATTGCAGGGCTGTATTTAATAACCTTTGCTTTCATGTTTTTATAAAAAAAAAATTGCTACATAGCCGCTACTTGACTACCTGTGGCGGCAACCCTATCTGTATATGGAGATAAGGTCAACAGCACAAAGATATACAGTGTTTTCAGTATAATAACGTTGGTAGGATTTATCAGTAGTTATCCTAACTGTAAACGCCTCTGAATGAAGGGTAACACGTGAAGCAACTGTGGAAAGTTTTCATTCGAAACTTACAGAGAAAAATATCTATTTTAATTTTTTAAACTTTTATTTGTATTATTTTCAAGGGTCAAAAGGTGGGCAGAAGACCGTTTACCGGCAGGCCATGTATTTTACAGGCCTGGTCTAAGGATTCACTCTCGTGTTATACCAGCCTGCTGAGGACAGGGAGATTGGGGCTCAAATCCCAATCGTGTCAATTATGGTAGTCTTCCTAAATTGTTTTCCTATCGCCTTCACCCAATTTAGGGTATAATACATCTAAAAGTCTTTACTACTCTTTCCTACCCCATTATAATAGCTATAATATATACGTAAAGCCTTCTCACGGGCCCTCAGCTACACCAAACCTTTAAAGGCCAGACTTGTCATGACAGTTCGTCAGTTAGTCCTGGATAAGTTTACTCAATTTGTTTGGAAATAATGTGTACGATGTAGAACTCTTGGAATAAGATGTGTCATGAATGAAAAGCTTGGATCCAGGAGGGGGAAATTCTATACAAACAGTATATATTTATTACTATCTTTAAAATAGAAGAATAATATCTCAGATTTACAGCATGGGTTGTGTTTTAATGACTATTTTACTGTGCCACAATACTGGATGAACAATATTGTAAGATTCACTTTGGGTTAGTTCGAGAATCATGAGATCATAAGTATGGTACATGATGTATTGAAACCCCCTCTTCTCTCTACATATTAAACTATTACCTTCCCCACCCTACTTTCCGAGTTCATTGACCTACTTTGAAGGTTATCAATTTATCTTGGTGATTTAAGCCCAACTTCCCTCCCCTTTCCAAGGTATTGACCCTATTTGACTTCATCAGAATCGTTCCATCCCTAGGATTATGTAATTAGAATGTTGATATCTTTCCAATTTGATTTTTGGTTCCATTTATTTTAGCTACACTTGAATTTCTTACCCATTTGATTTTCTATCTCATTCGATGCTTTACTCCATTAGTGAATATGTTATTAGTGACGGTGGCTTGGCGTGGTTTCTAAATTGTTTAGCCCATTTGAATATTTGATTGTATTTGATTTCCATACAAATCTTTATGTTTCAATTTTTCTACCCCATTTGGTTCGATTCTTGAAGAGGATGTTGCGGGCTTGGTGGTTTGGTGTGAACACTTATTGTGTAGTAATTGTGAACTCGCCACTCCTCACATTTTGCTGGCTGGTATTGTACTGAGCACCTTATTTCATTTTGACCGGAAATGTGTGTCGTCAATGGTTGGTCCAAGGGGATTAACCTGTGGTTTGGCTGGCAAAGAATCACACAGAACCATGCCCAAATAAGGTAGGTTGTTCCATAAGAGTGACGTAAGGCGGAGGTCCATTAGAAAAAATTCCGTTCACTTATAAAAATATAGCAATGCCATCACGAGGCCCTGAACCCGGGTGTAGTGACGCCTTTCAGACGAACTACTCCATTTGGAACTGGTCTTATGACTACCGGATGAATAATACTATCGGGAGGTTAAAGTTAGCTACCAGATAAAGGATATCAGTCACTTTAATATTTAACGCATACTAAGAAATGAATCTATCTGCCAGATAGCTATTTGTAGGATAAATATATGTTTAGGCAGATAACACAAGAATGGTACTGTTTTTACTGATGCGCGCATGCGTATGAACCCTGCTGCTAGCGCTACAACCTGGCTTGGGGACTACACTCTCAACATTTGTTAAATAATGGCGGCTAAACGAGTGTGTGTGCAGCATAGCTTGTCTTGCAAGAACTAATTTCGGTGTCTGCAAAAATGTGGTCAATATTATTATTATTATTATTATTATTATTATTTAGCACCGCGTCTTACTACCCATTCGGGTTATACGCTTAAGTACTAATTACGCTAATGGATTAGAAATTGGGAAGGTTGAATAGAGGAAGTGAACCCGCATTTGCGTGGAAAACCATTTAGGAAAAACCACCCACAGTTCACCCGACCAAGATTCGAACCTCGATCTCCCCGTCCTCGGCAGTCGGGCTCAACACGACTAGCGCGTTAGCCAACTACGCCAATGTCATTAATAGTTTGGTACAACGTTTACAAAATATCATTTATTGTACTCACATTTAAATAATTTGTTCTTATATAACTATAATTATACAAATAACATGTCAGTTTATATAAACGTGTGAATTAAATTTTCTAACATTACGGTATATATAGCTATAGCCTAGGCCTGTACCTACCAAACAAGTAAACCAATATTTTAACCAAAAAACAGATTCATATAGGCGAAGCCTCATGAAAAACAACGCATCACTATGTCAACGCTTATTTTAACTTTCACATAAAAGTTATCCAGTACTTAAACCTCCCGATAAGAATGTGATGAAAAAATACATTTTATCTGGCGAATAAATGCTATCTGGCTGTCATAAGACACACTTTTTATTTATTTACCAGAAAGAAATATTTATCAGCCAGATTAATAATCATTCAGGAGTCATAATACAGGCCCTTAGTGATGTAATTGGTTCTTAAGACCAAATTTCGGTGGTTAGCACGTCTGTTCACCGTTTAAGATAGAAATCGACTTCCTGGCCTCCCTCCTCCCTCAACTATAAACTCTTAGGTGAATACTTGGTTTTTTTAAAAACACCATGTGTGTCTACTAATCCAAGGATAAAGATAGATAAAACATACATAAATTTCAAGAAGAGGGAATGAAAATAAACTTAGTATCTTACCCTTTATAAAGTACTCATTTATGATAAAGTGGCGCCCAACATGTTTCCAGTTGTGCGTTAAGGGATATGTTGTCGTGTTTTTGTTAGGATATGTTAAATGAAGGCTACTTCTCTATACATAGAGCCAGGGAGTTTTTAACACACGCTACCGTGGAAACCGGAGATGAAACTTTGACTGGGGAGCCACAGGTTGGGGAACACAACATGCGACCTAGGGAGGATACCAAATGTCCAAGGGCGACAGAAACACTCAATATGACCGGGATATAAGCCCTGGGTTTTGTGTAAAGGAAAGCGAAGGATGAACTAAAGGCATAGAGGCTCCCTCCCAAGTATATGATTGAGTTCTAGTCGTCATTAGATTGCTAAACATTGATATTCTAGAAGAGTTAGTTACTGGGAATTGGCATCCATTAATAGTACAGGGTATTTAATGACTAGGAATTATCAACATTGATATGCCAGGGTATTTAATAGACATTAAGTTGTTAACATTAGTCATTTCCATGGAAAACAAGATATACGCAATTATAGCGTAGTTATTATTTAATGGGGAACGCCATTTTCTAAAAACACTGATCCAAACTAAGCATTTTTATCTAGTTTTATCTATGTACCTAATGTATAATACTAGATTGATCTGTAAAGCACAAGTTTTTAGAGTAATTTAAACTCAAATATGTTTGTGCTACTTGTTGTAACTATAGCAAGCAGATTGAAAAGTATTCTGTAAATACCTGTAGGTTATATCTAGCCGATATACTTTTAACCCTTGAATGCTAACGTGGGGGTCAATGCATTTTGTATGTGATAACGTAGAGGTCCGTGAAGTTGGCAGCACCACTAATGGCACAAATTATGAAACCTATGCCAATATTTAGTGCTGAATTTGTACCACAATAATATTCTATCCCCATAATTTGTGCCGCCATAGTTTTCGTAAAAATGCAAAAAAAAGTCTGGGTGCTGCCAACTTCACGTAGCAGCACCCATAACGGCAAAAATTCTGAAACCTATGCCAATATTTAGTGCTGAATTTGTGCCACAAGAATATCCTATCCCCATAATTTGTGCCGCCATAGTTTTCGTGAAAGCACCAAAAAACAGTGGGTGCTGCTGTCAGCACCCATAACGGCACAAATTATNTGAAACCTATGCCAATATTTAGTGCTGAATTTGTGCCACAAGAATATCCTATCCCCATAATTTGTGCCGCCATAGTTTTCGTGAAAGCACCAAAAAACAGTGGGTGCTGCTGTCAGCACCCATAACGGCACAAATTATGAAACCTATGCCAATATTTAGTGCTGAATTAGTACCACAAGAATATCATATCACCATAATTTGTGCTACCAAATTTTTCGTGAAAATGCCTAAAAGTCAGTAGGTGCTACTGGCAGCACCCATAACGGCATAAATTATGAAACCTATACCAATATTTATTGCTAAATTTGTGCCACAAGGATATCTTACTCTCATAATTTGTACCACCATATTTTCCATGAAAACACCCTAAAACGATAAGTTGT
>CABFWO010004674.1:0-25193 GCA_902155825.1 Timema genevievae
GAGATTCATCAAAATCTCGAGCTCGATTTTTTGACGATCACAATACTTTCTCTACTTGTAAGATACTGAGAAAGTAAAACATTATTGTGTAATGCTAAATTATTGATTATAATTTTAAATTTTATATCCTTTCACTAAGTTTTAAAATAAGAAGTATTTATCTTGATTGAAATATCAACCATTACAAAATTAATATGGAATTGAAGAACACATTAAATGATGTTTAGTCTGATATTAAAAAAGCACCTTATAGTAAAAAAATTATTGTTAATTAATCAATAATCTATCACATAATATTGTAAGCTGATTGGTTTGAACCGAATGTCTTATAATATATATTTTTTGTAGTGATCAAAAATTTAAATTCTTACTACTCAAAATATATAGGATGATTTTTACTATAATATATTTTCATTCATACTGAATAAATTCTAACTTATACCTCATATCCGTTAAATGTATTTTAATTGAGAGTCCGAAATCAATGAAAATGAAAATTGTTTCATTATTCAAACTAGAACTGATAACGGGTAATATACATTTTAAATTTTTCATCATATTATATAATCCAAGGAAATGTATTTTTGAATCCTCTAGCTCGGTAGTATAATCCCTGTTAAAATAGATTATCTTGAGAGGATGTTGTTATATTTAAAAACCAAATAATTAATAAGAGCAAATGTATGTTTTCTATTTCACGAAAAATGATATACCTAATCTAAAAACACTTTACCGAGATTAAAATCACAACCATCTGGTCCTTGGAAAAACTGACAGGACGATAATTATGACAAGTTCATTTATTAATGCAGAAAGAATTATTTTCAAAAGTTTTTAAATTTGATTAAATTATCAAATGATAAGTAAGAAACACGAATATTAAGTTTTATATATCATAATGGAGTTAATTTAATAAAAAACTAAATACATCTTAATATATAAATACAATTTAAAAATACATCATATAAATTATTATTAAGTTTAACGGTAGATATTAGATATACCGTTAAATTTCTTTGAAGAGACGTTGTAAAAATTAGAATAATTTTAATTACGTTATTCTTATTTTACTATCCTATGCATTTCTTTGTTTTGAAATAATTTTGACCATCTATGAACAATTTTTTTATAGTAGGCCCTACATATAAACAATTATGATTTAGGTTCTATTTTTTTTTTTCGCGTTTTAAAAATAGAGAGGAAAATAAATATTCATATGCATATTATTCATACAATAAAATGTTAAGAGATGGATTAAATAGTCAAGCTATTATATTTGTTAGTTACAGTTTAAGCCGTATCTGCATCATCTTTAAATTGATAAATGACATCTGGACATCGGAAGCGAACCCGGGACCTTTGGTTTAGTATGGTAATGCTCAATAAGCTATCCAGAAGTCGTCCCGTTTCCGGAGTCATTTTTCACTAATACATGGTCTGTGATAGAAGTGTGGAAATGTTAAGCTACATATTATGTGTAGCATATGTGAAATTAAATAAACATAAAGCTTTAAACATCTTTATTAACTATCTTCAAACTATATTAGACACAAACAAAAGTTTTTGAACCATTGAAAATGTGTTTAACAAATTAATTTATTGATTAAAATTGAATCACTTTTATTTATTTAATAATAATTTAAATAAAACTGCCTTTATGTTTTTCAGAAATGAATTGTTTGCTTCGAATGATTGGATAGCGTCTACTCCTTCCTTCGAATGATGGATTTAATAGATATTTTAGCCTGATTGTTTTTGTATGTAAACTAAAAATATTTTGAATGATTAAAAATATTTAATATCAATTTTGTGTGTTATTTTGAATATTTCTCACTAAATGTCCGAAAGTTCCAACGATTTTAAAAATGTATGAGTACTATAAATGAAATGATTACATTCGATAGTGAAACAACTATCAAGCAAGCGAAAATGATGTAGAACTTATTGAAATATATGAATTCAAACAATTAAATAAGTCATTAATCAGAGAGTTCCTCACAAATAATAGGTATCCTATTCAAATAGGATTTAATTACAAAAATAGAGTAATCAAGTTAAGACTTTTATTAGAATTTATCGACTTAATGTAGGATTTATTAAAAAATCGAGCTATTTAGAGTATAAGTGAACAAGTTCACACACTTTAATGTCTTGAATTTTAATTTTATTGATATCATATTCAAAATATATACAAACTTTAGTGTAAGCCTGGCAGAGCAAAATATTTTAATAAAGATTCACACCACTGTCACTCACCTTGGAAACGAACCTGTGTCTTCGAAGGCTGCCTACCGTCAGAGCTCCAAGATGAGACACATACAGGTTAACAAAATACACTATGAGGGTGGAATGTTGAAAAAATTTTTATATGAATGAAATAATAAGAGCTACATAATAGGTTGGCTAATTTAAAATATGTAATTTTTCAAAAAGTAAAATACATTATTTAGTAAAGAAGATAACCTGCCTGTCAGACGCCAGAGTAGAAATATCTCTCTAATCGCTACAATAGTGGATTACCGGAATATTAATACCGATTTCTCTGAGAAATGGATAATCTTACTGGTGTCCAAAGGAAGAAACTTGAGTGATTTTAAAAAAAATACCAGGACATTTCTCGGGTGAGAAGTAACCTACCTGTCTCTGTCACCCGACGTAAATACATTCGACGTAATATTTAAGTAATGAAAAAGAAGCGTTGTACATAAACACTATTTAATTTGTCTTATAAATTGGAGTCTAAGACAGCATAGACAAAACATGAATAGAGGCATAGACAAATAACAAGATTTTTTGAAATAATAGCAAACAAGTCCATCTATTGAAACAATATGACATTCTCCCACCTTGAGTTTCTGACTCAAAACAACAACACAAATTAAGGAATTTTCAAACACAATATTATTTGACTAGGTTCAGAGTATTTGAGTCATTGTTCTTTTAACACCTAAACACAAAAGTAATAATTTCATTATGTTAAACATCTTTCTGGAGTAGTAACCTTCCTTCCCTTTCTGGTCCGTTTGTCCAGAAAAGTCTTTTGAAGGTTTTTGATCTCCCTCTTCTAAAGACGTATCTGTCGGCACATTCGACAAGCTATAGCGCGACCCTTGAGTTCGATTCTGTTGCCTCGAGATTGTACAGTCGTTGAATAGGCCTCATGACAGTGCCAGTACCCGTTCTCAGCCAAACCAGACGATGAACAACATCACGTCCCGCATACAACTCTTCTACTACAGCTAAGGGCAAGTCCAACCGTTTGATGTTGTTACTCCCGATGAGAACCACTTCACCAACCTTTAAAGGATATTCCTTCTTGATCCTTGAATTTGCAGCTAGCTGACCCAGATATTCACTGCTGAACCTCTTCCTCAAAACTTCACTCAGTTATTGCAAGTACCTTGACTTCTTCTTCAGATCAGTTGTCCCCAAATGGTCACAACCAGGCACTCCTACTTCTTTGAGGTCCTGAAATAATAAGGCCGGTGCCAATGGAGTCAGGCTGTCAGGATCATCTGATACATAGGTCACAGGTCATGATTTATTTATAGCCTCACAGTCACATATCACAGTTGTCAGTTCCTCAAAAGTCAACCGTGCTCTTCTAAGTACTCCAAAAAGCAAGGCTTTCACTATACCAATAAGACGCTCCCACCATCCACCCCACGATGGAGCAGCAGGAGGATTGAATTTCCAAACAATTCGTTGTGCTGAGCTGAAAGAATTAATTTTCTCCCAGTCCAATTGTGGAAAAGCATTATGTCTACCCACAAAGTTAGTCCCGTTATTACTGTATGTGACAGGCGGTCTTCCACGTCGAGCCACGAATCTCTTTAAGGCCTGTATGAAGGCATCCGAAGACAATGCAGATACTAGTTTCAGGTGGACAGCACGATATACTGCACACGTAAAAAGGCATGTACAGGCTTTTCTTCCATTCCGTAGGTAAAGTGGACCCGCCAGATCCACTCCTGTGACTTCAAACACTATGGTGTCACACACTCTGTCTTCAGGTAATGGTGTCACATACCGATAAAAATATGTGCCTGCAAATCGTTTGCACACAGTGCATTTCATAACAACAGAGAAAACGGTTCTCCTACCTTTTACAATCCATAAACTTTCTCTATGCAAGCTCAAAAGACTTTGTACTCCCACATGGTTTGCCTTTATATGTGTCTTATGTATCAATCTAGTGACCACTGGATGATCCGAAGGCAATAAGGCTGGATAACTGAAATCTGACACATCCTTCTGCTCCAACATTCGTGTTTCCAGACGTATAATATCTTTGGCGTCCATAAATAAATTCAGTGACTTGACAGGTTCACATTTCGAGTCTTGAAAGGATTATTTCTCAATAAATCAAATGACAAGGACTTCGGCCTCATCCACTTCAATGGCACTAAGATCTCACCTTGTTTTTGATTGTTTTCTGCAATTACGAATGAATCTGAGCACCCATCCTACAAGACGGAGAATTCTGTGGTACTGAGAGAAGAATCGATAATACCACACACTGTCGGTGTTCACATTTGGTAGATTAGTAACTGCACCTTTTCTTTTTTCCTGGTAGACAAATTCTTCCTTAACAGAATCAACGTCCATAGGCCATTGATCTGGAGGTAACTTTAGCCATTCAGGTCCCTCCTACAATCTCACCTGCATCAATTTCTTAGTAAAGCATCCTCGACTGGCAAGATCTGCTAGGTTAAGTGGACCTGGGACGTGGCGCCAGTCTTCTTTGCCATCAATCGGTTAATGTCTTGAGCCCTATTACGTACAGAAGTAGCTCACTTATTCTCTCTTGTATCCATGCTAAAACCGTACTTTAATCACTCCAAAAACAGATGTCTGACACATTCAAATCTAAATGTCCCATTATGGAGGAAAACAGTCTAGCCCCAATAGTAGCGGCTAAGAGTTACATACGTGGTATAGTGGTATACTTTATAGGCGCTACCCTGGCCTTATCCTGAACTGGTTGAACTTCAATGCAAAGTTCAGTCTCCGATCTCAAATGCACAACAGCACCATATGCATATTGACTGGCATCACAGGACGTGTGAAGACTATGCTTCGAGTTCTTCTGGGTGATATATCTGGGAATGTCAATTTTGTTCAGACATTGAAGTCCCTTAGTCCATTTTACAAACCTCTCCTTTTCTTTTGTGGGAACTTCTTCATCCCAGCCCAACTTAGAGGCCCACATCTGTTGGATCAAAAGTTTTGGAACCAATGTTACAGGAACTGTGAAACCAATTGGGTAATACAATTTATGAGCAACGGACAACATTTTTCTCTTAGTCACATTCTGAAAAACAATTTGAGGAATAAAGGCTGAATTTATGGCTAACATATCAGTTCCACGCCTCCAATGCAGACCAAAAACAGGTGACATTTCACTATTGTCAACTTCAGAGCTAGAATATTCTCATCCTCTTAGCTCAAATTTTGCTTCACTCAACTAAGCAGTTGATTCTGTCATAAAGTGATGTAGCTCGTTCACTTCATATATACTCGAGACACAATTGTCAACATAAAAACCCTTCTGCCCTTTCTTAATCGTTTTCTGGGAATACATGCTAGTCTCAACACAGTTATTTTCATAATCTCTCAAGACTGAGTCTAGATGGTGTTCAATGACAGCTCCTAACAGAAAAGTACTAGATGAAACGCCGAAAACCACACGTGCGTGTCTTAGGACTGAGCTCTCCCCATTCGGTGTTTTCCACAAGAACCGTACCAAATCTCGATCTCGTTCACAAAGTCTAATCTGCAAGAAAGCTTTCTTTATATCAGCAATAACACCAATAGCTCCCACTCTAAAGCGAAGCAGAAGAGACGGAATACGTTCAATCAAGTTCGGCCCTTCCTCTAAACAATCATTCAGTGAAGGACAGGAATTGATCTTTGCTGAAGCATTAAACATGGGACGAATCTTCGTGGTACCATGTTCCTTGATCACTGGTTGGTGGGGAAGATAATGTCCTTCATTACACTTAGCATTAGCCATTTCTTCTATGATTCCCTCTCTCTACACTCTCCAAACACTTCTGTGTAGGCTATTTCTACTTCAAGAGATTTCAGTTTCCGGAACATTGTTTCCAAACGCTTCTAAGATATTATGAAATTAGAAGGGAGAGGCTATAACGACTATCCATATCTCATTTGACAGTTTGTTTAAAATATTATAATGTTGCTAATTCTCTTTCAGCCTTTGTCATTCGCTTCTCTGGGTTCTCGATTCCCAGAACATCAAGATCTCAGAATTTGTAAATAGACATATCTTTAGCAAACAAAGAATTTATGGCCATGGTATGAGAAAGCGCCTTCTTACACGGAAACCTGCCTAGTAGCGTCCATCCTAAAGAGGTGTTTACAACTACCATACCACATTTAAGAACAACTCTTTCACCTGTGTGTATTTTTCCCGAAAAATCAGCCCCTATCAAAAGTTCTATCAGTCTGACCTCATCATTTATTTCTACACTCACAGCTGTATCTTTCTATGAAACAAATCTTTTCTTGCGGAAGGCACAGAACAACATATTTTGTCATAATCAAGAACTTCAAAGTCTCATACATAACGGTTTTTGATGTTTACCAACTGGATTTGAAAACGATTGTGAGAAACTTCACCTGACTGGTTCCCTCAACACAAAGCATGCTGAATACATTCTTCACCTATTGATGTGTAAGGGAAGGTGGGTAACAGTGAGACACTTTTTTATTTTAGTTAATTAAAAAAAAGATATATTTTTGACTTCTGACCAAATGGAACTTTAAAATCATCATATTTAATGTAATAATCAATATAAAGATCAGAGCTATTTCTTAAGGATTATTATAACTCTTAAAAACAGAGTGAATATGTATTTGTCTCAGTGTTCCCCAACATTGTGGTACACTGAGACTAACAGTGGGTAACAGTGAGACAAGGATTAAATTAGAGAATTGTTTCGTGCAAAATAAATATGCTTCCATGTTTTAAGAAATAAAAGTTATTTTTATTAAAGGTACATCTTTAATATCAAAAGCTATAAGACTAATAAAAAGATAAAATTTCAAGGTAAAATGATGTTTTTATGAGTGTAAAACCAATTAAAAATAAGAATTCTAAGGTAAATTATTATAAATGTTAATTAATATGAAAAAGAATAATCTTAAAAATTCAAAAACTTAGGTATATAAAGAAATGTTCAAAGTGTAATTAATTTTAAATTTAACATAAAATGATCATAGAATATTAATTCCAGAAAAATTAATTATAAATGAATAATATGAATGCTGACGTTTTGTTGTACCAAAAACTTTGGGGGTTGGTAAAATATGAAGAAAATCTTTTAACTGCACTGATGCTAAATCTAGTACAGTCGGAAAACAAAATTGATTATCTATCTTCACACTTTTACACAAGTAGCTTACACCTAAGTCACCATGTTCGTCTTTATTTTGAATTATCTTTTCTATGTAATAAATTTTCTGATTTTTTTGGATAGAAATTCTACTGGGTCTTTTGATAACTATTCAAATCCTTGAAAATCCTCAAAATATTCTAGGCCATCAGATGAGTCATTATACTCAGGTACAATGTCATCTTCACTAAACAAACTCTTCTTTAATTTCTTCTATTTTTTCCTTGTAATGTTACTTTTTTCCTTGTCTTTTCTGATTTCTTCCTTTATTGGTGTATCGGTAGCTATCATACTTTTTCTTTCTTTCCTGATTTTTGTATTACTACTAGGAGTGTATTTTGGATATCCTCTTACTTCTTCTGGAGAAACAGCAAAACTGGGTGGTGTTGTGGTTTGCTGAAGTCTAATAGAGGATGTTGTTGGACTGGGTTCAGTATGTAGTGAGTTCACATTGAAAGAAGACTAACTGATGATGATGTCGTTGGAACAGGCTCAGTGATGGTCGAGTTTACATTGGAGTGAAGAATTACGGAGGGTGTTGTTGAAACGGGACCAGTGGCTAAGTTCACAGAATTTTGAACTGTACTGTCAGGAGGTATTCTATAAGTAACTGAACTTGACATGAAGTCAGTATCTGTGAAAATTTGGTCATCAAATGGATATATTCCTGACCTCTTGAATACAGCTGTTATATTTTTTTTTGTTATCGCCTTTAAATGATCTTCTCCAACACAGGCTACCACTTACTTCATAAATAGTTAAATTTTGGCCAGGTTGTCTGAACATCCAAGAGTACACAGCAGTATTGTAGGCTGTGGTAAAAGGCCCAAAAACTCCAACATCAAGCGGTTGTAACTTTGCAGATGAATGAGGTGGTTTAGTCAAAACTGTAACACTAATCTCTTTTGCTAAATCTAGAACTTCAATTTAGAGATGACTCTCGTGATTGTCATAAATTAGTAAACTAGGACTGTTGTTAGAACTATGAGAATGTTTAATAAAATGCTTCATAGTTTCTATAAATAATTCACAGGTCATCCACCCACTTACAGTTGGTAGGCCCAAGGAACCTGCTGGTGCACCTGTGATCATGTGCTTCTTGAAATGCACTCTGGGAAATGTTATTACTGGAGGTAAAGCATTACCTGCTGCATTTATAAAGCAGTATTTAGTAACGTGAACCCCCCTTTCTCCACTTGTTGCAACATTTACTTGTTTAAGACCCTTTTCAGCAATGACTATTTGAGGCCTTTGAACAGTTGAAGTGCTGGTTTCATCTAAATTGAACACTTTTGTTGTGTGTGAATAATAGTCAGAACGAGGATAAACATCTCTTAAATTGTTAAAAAAAATGTTGGTGATGTGCTTATTAAAAGCTGTTGCTCGGGCTAAGCTGCAGCCCTCAGGTGTCCTAAGAGATATTCTGGGATGCCGGTGCATAAACCCATAAAACCATTCGATACCTGCCTTATTATTACCAAACCAGGTTTTGGATATTTTACATTATTTTTAGCTGCCAATTCATGAGCAAGTTTACAACAATCAGATATAGGTAGCCTATCGAACATTTTGGAGCAATTAACTATATATGACGCTAGAATTTCCCCTTGCTCATATGTAAACATTTTATTTACAGAATAATTTGGTTTCATTCTAACAGATTGATCTGGAGAAGCCTTCTGTTTAGTCACATATCGACTTAAAGTTTGAAAACTTAATTTAGTTTCTGCCGCCACATTTCGCAGACTACGACCTGATAAAACTAACTGTACAGCTTCTCTCTTTACTTCCTCAGAGAAACTGCCAGTTTCAGTCTTTCTTTTAGGATTACGAGTTATTTTTCTTTAAAATTCCAAGGTGTAATGAAATAAATTGGATAAATTAATACTAGAATTATTGGTATTTATTGTTATTTTCATCATTGGGGAACAGTGACACAGTAGTTGTGCTCTCTAACTGTTTCCCAGCGTGACTTGTCTCACTGTTACCCATAGTGCTTTGTTCTCTTTTATCAAGAAGAGAACATAACCTGTAAAGATATTTGAGAAAAGAAACCATGGTTCTGATAGCAAAAACTAGTAGCTAAGAGTTGGAATAGCTATAATTGTTATCTTCACAATACATGTAAATAAATAATAAAAATTGTAAAATGGAGAAAAATTACTTCGGTTACCTTTAAAAATAGCAAATTTCATAAAACACACACTAGACTATTACAATACTTCACGAACACAATATGGTGGAGAGTCACTAGTACAACATTTGAACACTGCATAGCACCACTTCACAGACATTCAAAATAGTCTGTAAGTTGACTTGTCTCACTGTTCCCCGCGTCTCACTGTTCCCCATGTCTCACTGTTCCCCGCGTCTCACTGTTCCCCGCGTCTCACTGTTCCCCATGTCTCACTGTTCCCCATGTCTCACTGTTCCCCATGTCTCACTGTTCCCCATGTCTCACTGTTCCCCATGTCTCACTGTTCCCCGTGTCTCACTGTTCCCCATGTCTCACTGTTCCCCATGTCTCACTGTTCCCCGCGTCTCACTGTTCCCCATGTCTCACTGTTACCCATGTCTCACTGTTACCCACATTCCCTTACCCCATTTGTCCTACCACTTTCTTCAGAATGTATGATCTCTGGGATCCCATGTTTATCAGAGCTAGAATATTTCGATTGCCCCTTTTCCCCTTCAACAATACAGTCAGAGTTTGAAGAAGTACTTCAGAGCAAGAATTATTTGCTAATGTATTCTTCACAAAACCCTTGTACTATCAGGTAAGTCTTTCTTCAAACTGTCCTTATCCCCAGACTTAAGAACACTAGTTTATAGTCTGGGACAAAGTAAAATACTTTGTTTACCACCACAGATCAAACACTTAAGTTTACATCTCTTTGCAATGTTTCCACCTTTCAGACAAACAAAACAACAGCGACTCTGCCCAATAATTTCAAGCTTATCATCTCTGGTCAATTTTCTGGCTTTAAAACAATCTACAGAAAAATGGGATGCGTTACAAAATATATACATTGAAGTTTTTGAACTAGGCCTATTTCTTGTATCTACAAATGCGACTTCTGTAGATACCTATGCTTCTCCATAACCGGGAATATTACTCCTCTTACCTTTTACAACTTCCTCTCCACCACTGATATTAAAACCTTTTACCGCAAGACAGATGCGCTCTTCTTGTTCGACTTCCCTCCGGAGAAAGTCCATTAGGGTCTGAAACCGCCCCTCAACTTGACCTGAAGCATCACTACGTTGCCAAGCATGGAGTAAATCTTCCGTAAAGCAGGATTCAACCATTGCGAATAACATTGCCACATAATTATCAGAGGTGAGTCCCAAAGTCTCGAGTGCTCTCAGCTAAGTTTCCAAACGGTCATACATAGTCGATAACAGCATCCCATCCGACAAACTCTGAATAGTCAGCTTCAATAGTTCCCGCACATAAACTTCAACCAATAAATCATCGCGTTCGAAACGAGATCTTAAACTTTGTATCGCTAGGATAATTTTCTCGAGTCTGAGGAAAACTTTCGACAGCTTCTCTAACCCTTGAACCAGTTAAAGTGGCCTGAATCAAGTACTGGAATTTGTCAGCTGCATCTAAATCCTCATCATCATCAATTTTAACGAATTGGCTCCAAAAACTCAACGGCTAGGTGACTAACTAGACTGTTAAGGAGGAATCACACTTTTTTTTTGGACTTAAGAGACAGTACAAGCAATGTTAGAGTTAAAGGACATATCAGTTTATTCACCAGTGTTAGCCCATTCGGATTCTTCGAAACAATTTATTTTGAGCACGGATGCCTTGAATTATGCTATAGGATGCGTGCTAATTTAATAGATAGAAGGAGTAGAACATCCAATTGCATATGCTTCAAGACAATTGAATAAAGCCGAAATTAACTACAGTATTTTAGAACAAGAATTGCTAAGCATAGTATGGGGTATAACCAGTAGCGTCTCGTAACCAAAATTCTTGAGCAATCTTATAAGTGGTGCCCCTAAGCTTTTATGCTTCAAGTTTCTATTTGGAGGTATTTTTTTTACGATAGTTGTGAATTTTGGGGTCCTTCTGTTCTGTGATTTACATTATTGTCTTATTACTTATTATAGTAATATACTTATACACTTTCGTTTGTTAGCTTTCACTGATACACACATCAAAACAAAAGTATCTGCTACAATAAGCTCCACAAAACTAAAAAAAAGGCCCGGTACACATGACACAACTTCTAATATAAAAAGTTGTGCAAGAAATTGTACAATATCTTGGTCACATGGATTGCATACAAATTTTAGCTAGTGACGGTTCAAATCGCATTTGTGATTTCATACAATATTTGAAAGAAATAAAACACGTCTTTTTGCCCTTTTATGGAAAAATAATGATTGAATGATTTAGAAAATATTTGTATTTAATGTAAATAATCTCTTAATTATTCCTAAATATTTTTAAAATAATTTTATTCTATTTTTTTAAAACTGTTGTAAACCTTTATATTGGTGGATTGACCTCCATTAATTATAATTATTTTAAAACTAGACCCTATGTATACCATTTTGATTGGTTTCCCCAAATATGTATGTTACACATCTGAGATTCTCTTTTCCCAGAATTCAGGAAATATTTTCTTTCATAATAGGATCGAATTTTGAAATCAACTCTACGAGCCCGATAATATTTACATTGTTTTTGCTGTAGAGGGTTTCGTGATTTCGTCGAAAAGCCATGTTGTGTTGAACAAGGAACTGTGTGATGGCAAGATCTCTCGTAAGGACTTTTTCCATCGCTCTTTTCCTGAGCAATAAATCTTTGATTTTCGTCATCAATTGCCTTGCCAGTATTAAGCCTCCTTTATACGTGAACCCATTTTTCGTAGAACTTTAAGTGGTTAAAGGACGTCTCATGTTGGGAAAGAAGTTTTTCTGGTCTGCCTCCAATCACAGTTTCCATTTCTATCAGATAATGTAGTTCTGGTGATTGCCGTGTTAAATACCTTGCAGCAAAAACAGGAGGACTATATACTTCCCTTAGACCGGGAATACAGTAACCATCGTCTTCTAATCTTCTCGCCGTTGGAAGCAAGCCGATAATAAAATACGTTGGAAAATGATCTTTATATAGCGTCTCTAGGGTAGTTGTTTAATATTGTTAGATTGGTCATTGCGAAATAATAAAACCACGTTCATTTGCGCTTAGCACTTTGGGACAATTAGCCGGATATTTCAATTTGTCACATGAATGATTCATTTCTTGGATTGTATCAGTCACATAACTCTTATCACTGTGATGAGTAATTTTCGTAGTGTTAGAATCATCGGTATTAGTATTTATTAAATCTTCTGAGCGGTCATTGTCCACCTCTGAGAGCTGTTTCAACAGATCATCATCGTTATATTGAATTTCACTTTCACATTCCTTATTAGTGCTTGTCTTCATTAAATAATTACAAAGTCGTTTAGTGCTTGACTTAGTTTTTCGCAACTTTTTGCTTTCCATTCTCTATTTTCGGCTGCAAAAATTGGAAAGCATTTTAATAACGGTTTAAACAATATATTTAATATTATTAAGGATATGTTCAACCTTTGCTTTGCTACAAAATTACTACATGGGTAACCGGTTAGATATCCCGTGACGAGGGAGCAGGCATGATAACAGTCTCGCAACCTTCCTGTAGACCCGTGATCGACCCTCCGGTGGGGTGAACCACCAGATCACATTTTATATCGTCATTACGCAGTCGTACACGCTACCAACCCACATGCACTCAGCGTGGCGTCCAACATTCAACAACCCTGTCTTAGTCTCACACACAAACATGCTGATCTCAATATTTCACCAGCCAGGAAGGTCCATCGGTCGCATCGTGCTCGCTCGTCAACAGGATGCAAGCTATATTATCTATATGCTACTCTTAGCAGGATGATAACCCAATACTCTTGACTTCCAAGGAAATGTACAGGCGTAGGTTAACACCTTGCCAGAATATACCATAAATAATCATGCACTTACAGTATTTATGTCTTTGGGAAGGGTAATTTTAATGTCAATATTAGGGAATTCATGGGTTTAATCCCAGCAGGATTCAATTTTCATCCAATAGCTTTGTATCAACCAGAAACCTATATAGAATCTGACCTTGATGAAGTATTTTTAATAAGCAAAGGTAGGAAATATTTTAGGTCCCTAGACCAAAGTTAATTTTTGGATTGTAAGTGACAAAATTTGTAATTTGTACAAATAATTAAATTCTCTAGACATAAATGTATAGAACTGTGTCTTTAATTTGTTTATGTCCAGAGATTATGAAAGTATGTGTAAGAGAAGAGTAAACATTTTAAATAATCCTGTTTCTAAAAGAATAATGTCCTGGTGGATGTACACCATGGCTGAAGATACTTAAGTTACCTTTGTGTGTAGGGAAAGTATACATCCCATCCCTTCAGTTACCAAGACTCTAAACACAGAATTTTAAACGCTTTCGATTGGGATTTAATTGTAAATTTTTTTAAATTTCTTGAATTTCATCAGGGCACATTAAAAGTTAAGAGTCAGTGGAACGCTATGCAGATCCCTGAAATAAAACATGTAATTTGGAAACAAAGTTTTAAATCGCCATATTTTGACGTTTCGGAACACTTACAAAAAGAACTAGAAAATTATGTAATTTCCAGTAGCTCAACATTGGACTTTGATAAGCTAATTATCAAAAATAGAGGTTGTGGCGACCGAGGATAATTTGACCTTCGACCCCGATATGGGTGACGTCATCATGGCGTGTAGTGACGCAACCCTTGCCCCGGTGACGTAATACCCTTTTTGGTATTTTTCCGTCGTGCTGGGGGCTACTGGCATGAATTTCCCTTCATTTCCTTCCTTCCCTCTGGTTATTTCCATGATGATATGGGGTTAGCGACCTGTTGTAATATGTTGCGCCTTCAATAGTTGCAAGGGTTTATTTTCATAACAATGAAGTTTTTCCTTTGGTCTTCTATGTGGCGATGGTCTTTCCCTGGTGACGTCATTGCTCTGTCGCAACCCTATCCGGTAACAGCCATAAATAACAGCGCCTGTTTTTAAACCCTTTCATTATATAACTTGTCTTTGCGTATTAATCATGCAACCCACAATGAGTGATTACGCGTCGCTGACAGATCTTTGTGATTAAATGTACTTTTCTAATAGGCAAACTCTTTATTTATTTGTTATCAAATCAAAATGTATATATGTAATTAATTTCAAAATTACAATAAACCACGGCAAAGTTGTCTATGTTTACTAATTTAAAATAAGTATCTGAGAATTAAAACTATAGATAATTTGAGGGTGTCTAAGCAACTACTTTTTTGTATGACTTTTGGATAAAGTTAAGCCAGAACAATTGTTTTTTATAATCAAGGGTGATTTATTAAAAAAAATTTATTCCAATCTAAAGTTAATAGGTAATTTATCTTGTTGCAAATTTAGTATTGACTTAATATTATTTAAAATAGTATAAACAAGAGTGTTTACAATACATTAAATAATGTTTTTTTATTTAAGAGTAGTTTATTGAATACATTTATTACAAACTATATTATTATTATTATTAGTATTTAAAGCCCCATCGACACAATGAGGTCATTAGGGCCTTATCATGTTATGAATACATATTAAATCTCCATAGGAGTGAGTAATCTTATTCACCCGTCTCGATCAAAAGGGGAAAACACAATGTACAAATACGGATATAAAAACAATCCGTCTCAATATGAGATAATACCCATTTGAGACACTCCTTAAGAGTGCTCAAATGGGTTCATATTCCGAAATGAATGAAACACCTGCTAATAAACATCACTTGTGTATCACTCGAATAAAAAGAAAAATTTTTAAAATATAATAAGTTTGTTAAAATGACAAAACAAACATATTAAAATATAAAATGATAAAAAGACAAAACAGACGTTTTAATGCATATTAAATGACGTGTTAAGATGACAAAACAACATATTAAAGCATTCTAAAAATGTTAAAAATCATCTAAATATGAGAAAAAACCCAAATGAGCCACTTTATAAAAGTGACTCAAATGGCATTAAAAAGATCCGCCTGGCTTATGAAACAGAGTAAACAAATAACTCCATCCACGCTATCGCGTAGGAAAAAATAGGTCGCCTTAAAATCAAGAGCCAGATGGATAGGGGCATATTTACGACACTCCACTATAATGTGGTACACACTAAGAAGAGCATCGCAAAACTCACACACTGGAGGTGGATCCCCTCTTAATAAAAATCCGTGGGTTAGAAATGTATGCCCGACGTGGAGTCTCGTCACGATGACCTCCTCTCTTATAGACTTTCGTATAGAAGAGGGCCACCGTGATACACCGTCCCTTATCGACCTCAGATTGTTCTGAGCAGGGGTCGAAACCCACTGCTCGTGCCAGGTGTGTAAGACCCCACGTCGAACATAACCCTTTAAATCTAAAAACATGACACCCAGACTCACCTCAGGAGGCAGGCATGTCACCTCCTTGGCCGCCTGGTCCGCCAGTTCATTTCCTGAAAGGCCGGCGTGACCAGGAATCCAGCAGAAGGCGAGCTGGGTGTTTAATGAAACAATTTTTAAAATTTGTTCTTGTATCATCTGCACGAGTGGATTCCAGGAGTACAAACGATAAACAAAACACAGAGATTTAAAAATGGCGTATAATTCAGCCGTAAAAACACTGGATTCACCAGGTAGACCAAATTTAAAATGGTTTCCCTCCACAACAAATGCGCATCCCACGAAAGTTCCACACTTGGAACCATCCGTGTAGATGCGCTTAAAGCCCTGAAAGCGAGTGGAAAGGAGCTCGTTAAAGGTACTCTCATATATAATCGGCGGGGTGGTCGCTTTATGGAACTTGGCAAGATCAAAATGGCATTGAGGTCGAAAACCGATAACATCCTGATCCCAACCGGCCTTGTACTACGCCATTTGGTTTCATACAAGACATGGTTAGGGGGATAAAACACAGGACGTTAAGCAACATGCTCTGGGATGCTGTGTAGTTTCGACACGTAAGATGCCAGAAGATAGGACCACCGGTATAGAAGAGGGGGCTCACCGGCGTTGGCACAGATGCTGATGACTGGACTGGTACGAAAAGCACCAGTAGCCAGTCGTATACCAGCATGGTGGACACTATCCAGCATCTTTAACGCCGAGGGTCTCGACTGATCCATAAACGAAACTGCCGTAGTCTAGCTTAGATCTTACCAAGGCCCTATACAGGTGCATCAGGGTTTCCCTATCAGCACCCCAGGACCAACCGCTAACCACTTTGAGCAGGTTGGGTGCTTTTATATACCTCGCTTTCAGGTCTTTAATGTGGGGGATCCAAGTTAATTTAAAATCAAATAAAAGTCCCAGAAACCTTACGGTCTCTGAGACTGGTAAAACAACGTGGTTCATATAAAATACTGGGGGCTTTTTTTTCCGCGTAATCTATGGAAGTAGACGACCTTCGTTTTGGCTGCAGAGAAGCGAAAGCCATTACGCCTAGCCCACGACCAAAGATTGTTGACAGAGAGTTGTATCTGTCGTTCAGCCCTGTGGAGACTCTATGAACTGCAATAAATTCCGTAGTCATCCACGAAAAGGCATGAACGAACAGGAAGGCGTACGTTGTCCACAATGCCATTTATTGCGATGGCGAACAACATACAGCTTAAAATACTGCCCTGAGGCACCCCATTTTCTTTAATAAAATCATCAGATAAGGTGTTGTTTAACCTTACCCGGAAGTGTCTATCTGACATAAAATTAGATATAAAAACAGGGAGGTTCCCCCGGGCCTCCCAATTAAAAATGGTTTTTAAAATGCCGTACCACCATGTGGTATCGTACGCGTTCTACAAGTCAAAGAAAACTGCCAAAAGATGCTGTTTATGGAGAAAGGCGTCACGAACCGCCGTCTCGACACGAACGAGATGATCCACTGTAGATCGGCTACGGCGAAAACCACATTGAATATTTAATAGAAGATTGTGGGATTCTAAATACCATATAAATCGTTTATTTATAATTTTTTCCAATGTTTTGCATACACAACTAGTTAAGGCTATAGGTCTATAGCTAGTTGGCTCTAATTTGTCCTTGCCACCTTTATATATTGGGATAACGGTTGCTTGCCTCCATAGTGTTGGAAACTTACTATATTTCCAAACACTATTGTAGAGGTCTAACAGGAACGCCCGTCCGGCAGGGGGCAGTTGACGCAACATTTCATAATGAATATCATTAGGGCCGGAAGCTGTGCTGCCCACCTGGGACAGGGCGTAGGTTAGTTCATCTTGAGTAATGGGGGAGTTATAATCCTCCCCCCGACTTTGACCAAAATCAATAGTGTGGCGCTCTGTTCTCCGTTTATGCACTGCGAACTCGTTAGAGTAGCTCGCAGTTCTAGAAATATCGGTGAACATAGAGCCCAACACATTGACGACCTCCACAGGGGAGGACAAGAGAACTGTTAGACATGAGGACAGGTATATTATTAATGGAATTTTTGCTACTATTTAATTTACGAATATTGTCCCAAACCTTAGTTGTGGGAGTGGAAATAGTAAGGGTAGAAATAAACTGTCTCCAATACTCTCTTTTGCTTTCTCGAATAACACGGCGAGCTCGAGCACGTAGAATACGGAATGACTCCAGATTCTCCTTGGTGGGACGTCGATGGAAGAGACGTAGGGCCCATCGACGGTCAGAGATAGCCAACCGACACTCCTCGTTCCACCAGGGAACAGGACGATGGCGCGAATTTTACGAGGACTTAGGGATGGATGCTCTCGCTGTCGCGATAACCATCGAAGTAAAATGCCCAGCCATAACATCAACGTCAAGAAAATGAGTTTCATTGAATACGGTGAGCTCACGAAATGTATCCCAGTTAGCACGTTTAAGCACCCATTGGTTTAACCGTGCTGTAGTGGGAGGATCTTGAAGTGGTGAAAGCAGAATGGGAAAGTGATCGCTGCCACATAGGTCCGAGTGAACCTCCCCAAGGAAGTGAGCAACGACTCCGGGGCTACATAATGTAAGGTCGATGGCAGAGGATACACCATTAAAGGTGGAGAAGTGTGTCTGGGTCCCGGTGTTCATTAACACCAGGTTTCCTGAGACAAAAATATCCTCTACCATTCTCCCACGGGCATCTGTAAAATTAGACCCCCACACCAGGTTATGCGCGTTAAAACCTCCCAAGATGATGTAGGGTGCGGGAAGTTGAGTAAAGAGGGCCTCTAGGTTCCTCTTTGAAACACGTTCACCTGGTGGGAGGTAGATGCAGCATACGGTTACTTCCATAGGAAGGGAGACTCTGACAGCAATCACTTGGAGATCAGATACAATATTTATAGACTTATGATATTTATTGCTACGTGCTAGTATTGCCACACCTCCGCTAGCCCGATCAAAGAATGGCTTGTCGGTACGATATACATCGTACCCACGAAGCATCGGGTTGTCAGTAGGACGGAAGTGGCTCTCCTGCAAACATAAGATTGAGGGATGCAGGGAAGAAATTAGCAATTTAATTTCGTCCACACGAGCGTAATAACCCCTACAAATCCATTGTAGTAGCGACATTACGTATTAATATACATTTTTTATCCACGCAATCCATTACACTATCTCTTAAAAATATAAATTGATTTAGGACCTTTTTAGGTCCTCTTACCTTGCCAAGTCCCTCCTGGACCTCTCGTTTCAATAGAGGCTTTTGTTTCTCCAGAAGAGACTTGGGGGTTGAATCTTTTCGCGAAGGCTTTGTTACGGCCTTCGACACTTTTTTTGGAATATTAATCTCGGCGGTCACTCGCTGGTTCTTTCTCAAAACACCAACAAGGCTCGCATTTGCGGCCTCACCACCAACCCTAATCTCTGGGGACCCAGAGACCAAAGTGGTCGAACCATCAACGGCCGCACGTATTTTGGTTCCCCGAGGGTGGTTCGGGGGTGGTACCCAAGGAGGGCTCAGGGGAGGGCCCCGAGGAGGGCTCGGGGGTGGGCCCCGAGGAGGATTCCTAGGGGGTACAGGTGGTGGAGGTGGCCTCTCTGGAGACGTCACCTCCCGTAATAATTTCGGCAACATAGTTGGGTGCGATGTATGGCTATAGGTTTCTCGAGCAGAAACCAATGGCACGGGTCGTGAAGAAGTATTTGAGATATTAACTGCACAGTGGCAGTTAGGACAATTTATATTTTGGCTAACAATTTGACTGTAGGAAGTCTGAAATACCGGAGTTTGCAGTGAATTATACTCTTTGCGTGCCTGGGCATACGGGATCTTCTTTTCTGTTTGGATCTCCAGGATTCTTTTCTCCACCTTCCATTTCGGACAGAACCGAAACCAAGCAGAATGCGGACCCTTGCAATTGACGCAGAATTTAGGAGATTTGCATGGTGTGTCATGAGCCTCTTGTCCACAATCTGCACAGGTTGGTTTACCACGGAATCGCAGCTTCGTATGCCCAAATTTCTGGCACTGAAAACAGCGCCGAGGGTTGGGGACATACGGCCGGACTCTAAGCACGTGGCAGCCAGCTCGGACTTCCTTTGGTAGAGTAGGAGTCGCAAATGTTAATATATACGTGTCGGTTTTCTTTACTACATCATTCCTTTTGGTGGTGATCCTATATACTTCGGTGACAAGTTGAGGGGAAAGCTCCTAACAGATATCCTCAATGGTCACGCAGTCAAGGTCATAGCAAGTGACCACTCCCTTGCAAACATTGAGTAACCTGTGCGGTTCCACCTTCACCTTTAAATGGTTCGAGGGGCTCAATGGTATCTCAGTTATTGCCATTATTTTAGCAGTCTGGATGTCATTGTCAGTCTGGATTAATATCGTGCCATCGCGCAGTTTTCTAATTGAAACTACAGACTCGGCAGCTCCACTTATCACTCTTTCGAGGACAAATGGGCTGACACGTCTGAGGTTCTCACTTTCATCCACTCGAGACATTACCAGGAAAGCGGAGCTGGGGCCTCACCTCTTCCTGGACTTTTCCATTAAAGGGCTGGAAGGCCTTATCTGTTTCCGCCTCTTATCAATATTACGGCCCTGTGAGGGGCCGGGGAATGAGGTGCCAGCAGAATTTGGCAGTACGGTGCCAGCGTTGACAAAGTTATCGGCCATGCCGTATTTGGGGACAACCTACATAGTACTCGGTTCGTAGACCCAGGGTGATCCATGTTGGTACTACCACATATGGCCCTGTTAACTGTCCCGACGAGAGGCCCCATACGACGCTACACATGACAACCTTGGCATAGGGCATCGCCGATAGAGAGGTCGTCGCAGCAAGTGGGTGTAGGAAAGTGCCAATTTTACGTCCGGGCCCTCATGAACGCAACCGGTCTTTTCTCAAAGTAAGGGTACCCGGTTATTGTCATCCCTAAGGCCCTTCTACAAAGATATTACAACCGGCGCACCTTCACTCAGGAGCTCAAAGGCAGTGGTATCCAATAATCGTCCAAGTAAAGCCGTATTAGATGCCAAGGTCGTCAACGGAGGGGCCAAAAGTCTCCGTCAGGACTGAACGGCAGGGGAAGAGAAGGAAGAGGTAAGGAGAGAGAGAGAGCGAAGGCAGAAAAAAATTAAAGGGGGAAGGAAGAAAAAAGGAGGTGAAAGGAAAGATTTAGGATAGGTTTTCCTGAACGAGGTACGTCCTGCACAGAAGCCTCCCCTTTTAGTCGCCTCTTACGACAAGCAGGGGTTACTGCGGGACTATTCTATACCCCGTCCCGCAGGGGGAGATTGTAAAATCATACTTAAAGAACTAACAAGATGAAAAACCATTTTATATAAAATAGCAACTGCCAGAAACTAAGTTGGTAGCTTATGTAGGTTCTATCCACCCTTACTGTCAAAATAACTTCTTACCAAATGCACTATTTTGTAACTTTCAACAAAATAGAATCATTCATAAAAGTTTAAAAGTATAACTAGTTAGTGAAAGATTGTAACATTTTTCACTGAGCCGTAATTATTAGCATCGTGTATTTGTACCCATTCAGTTAATACTCATTTGAACTAATTAAAGCCTGCTTCGATGGCCGCATGGTCTTATGCACTACTCTCGCAATTGGCTGCTGAGGACAGGGAGACCAGGGTTCGATCCCGGTCAGATGCAGTGATAGTGATTTTTCTTAGAAGGTTTTCCACTCTACCACCACGCAAATTCGGGTGCACTACCTATAAATTCAATCTTACTCATCCCTAACATATTAACGTAATTAGTAAATAAGCGTATAACCCGAACAAGTGGTAAGACATGGTGCTAAAAAAAATCTACTTACACTAATGGATTACAGAAAGAATGTTGTTATTATGAGATGTGTACTCTCATTTGCATGTAAGGAGAGTGTAGACCATTAATGAAAAATCACCCTCTGTACACCCGACCGGATTTGAACCCCAATATCCCTATCATTGACAATCTAGTCTATTGTGAGAGTGACGCCTTAGACCATCAACCACCGAAGCTAAGAACATTTTGTTGATGTTGCGTTAGCACCAGGTTTAATAATGGTTTATTAATAAGGAGCTAAGTTAAGATGAAATAATCTCGCATTAGCGTAAAAGGAAGATGTAAAAAGCACAAGGGTGGTAACTATCAGCCCAATCCACTCAGTTGGAATGCTTACTCTTATTCAAGCTACTCTAAACCCTTATTAGACCATGTGACAAACGGTATGAGTTTATAGTTCTTACAAACTGTGAAATGCAACTAATAACGGCAAATAAAATACTCAACAAAGTTATTTTAAATTTCTTATTTAAATATGAGCATTGCTAAAGGTTTTTAAAAGAGCAGAAGTTATTTAGATGCGGATATTGGCCTAAATTTGGTGTATTTTACTAGATATTGTGTATGTATTATGTTGAATCGAGTACAGTCCGCCCAATAATAATGTTTCTGTAATTTTGCAAGATTTTAAATCTAAAGTTTGTGAACTTATTTTTAAATCTATTATGTAAAGAAATCTAGCATAAATATTTTATTAGTATGTAGCTCACGCGTTTGAAAAAGTAGATGCAATTTTGAACATTCCCCCCTCCCCTCCCAATCCTCTACTTCTGTTTCTATACAAACCGCTTCAGAGGTAGCATGGTCTAAGGCATCACACTAGCAAAATAGACTATACTGCCGATGACAGGGAGATCGGGGTTAGAATCCCGGTTGGGTGTATTAAGAGTCATTTTTCATAAATTGTCTTCACTCTTCCTCCATGCAAATGAGGGTAGCCTACACCAGGCACACAGTGTTATTTAGGAGGTCAAACAATACCTACATATACATTTTAAACAAAATAGTCAGATCCATTCTAAAACTTGGGAATTCAAAACAACCACTCATCGATTAATTACCCTTAAGGGTTTTCCTACCCTCTCTGGCGGTGTGTGGAGCTTTCAGCTCCCAAAATAGATGGCGTTGCTAACGTTATACAAACTATTAAATTGCAGCCATCAGGTTGGCAGCATTACTGGTTTGTTAAACAATTGGGAGACTGGCTGACCGGTAATCATTCAAGGTCACGAGCCCACTTTTCCTAGAACTGATAGATATAAGAAGTGAAGTGCCCACCATGCTGTAAAATGTGCAGGCGACCCAAGTTGGACTAAATGTGAGGAGATAAAACGTCAAGATACAATCATACTCTCGAGCAGAAAAATTAGCCTAGCCATCCCAGCCAGCAAAGACGCTTTTGTCTGACACACTCGAAATAAGCCAAAAACCAGTCGGGGAATCTAGAGGTCAAAAATGTTCGCGATTACATTACTTTCTTTATGATGTGAATGTTTAGACTTTAAAAAGGGAGAAAGTGAAATAATAGTTTTGTGGAAAAATACAGTCTGTTGAAATTGTACACATGCCTCCCGGCATACGGCGACACTTGACTTCCTTATTCCTCCCATTAGTGTAAATCTTTGGGTAGTTTGGATGGGTAATAAAACGTGCTCAACGAATTTTTCATACAAGTTCTCAAAAATAGCAATTTACCGTGTTGGTGGTCACATGCTCTAAAAAGGCGTCTTTCTCGCATTAGTGCAATATACTGGTTTGTCATTGACGGAGAGGTGGGGGTTTAAATCCCTGCTGAAGGTATTTTGGATATATCTTATTCAATTGTTTCCTTCTCTTTTCCCATGCAAATTTGGGTACATTTCCTGTAATTACTTTTACCTTCATCACCACCACCCCAATATCGTAATTAATATTCATGCATTCAGCCTGGACGGGAAGTAAGGCGCGATGATTTTTTTGTCATATATATGTTGATTACTTTTATTTCTCATTTAATCTAAGACTACTAACACTAGAGTATAAAAAAATCTCAACATAACACTATTACTGCCCGGTTTCGCTAGTTATTTTGCTTAGTGAAAAAGGGTCACGAACAAATAAAAGTGAACCTTTGGTCTGGAGATTATCAATAGCTACAAAAGACTAGGGTGGAAAAAATATGACATATTGGTCTATTAGAGGCCTCGGGCAGTGTTAAGTACGCCAAATCGTTTTGACCAATAACATGTGATTAGTTGGTCAGTTTGAATCCCAATAGAGTCGAGTTCTCTTAGTCCTAAATTCTAACTAGATGGGAATTAACGTGGGGTACGATTCGGAGCGCTGTTATCTCTTAGCTTGTGAAACCTGTAAAAATAATTAATACCAGTATTTCACGAGCTTTGGTCAGCTGTGTGCCAATTTTGGGGGCCATGACCTAAAGGGCCGTCCTTAAATTACGTAGGGACTTTGAGTAGGAGGGAGGTTCAGTATTTCACTACGTTTTCTTGCGAGGGGGTGGGGAGTCAGAATTTATCTTAAATTAGGATTTTTATCGGGGGTTATCATGGAAAATCTTACGATACCTTACGTGGGGTGAGGGAGGGGGAGCGGGAGTCGAAAATCATGAAAAAAGGCTTAACGTAATTTAAGGACAGCCCCTAACCAACGGACATACATATCCATAGATCCATAGATAATAAAGGTATATAATGGTAATCTCTGTAGTATGACTAGAACCGGAATTTGAGCGCTAGGTGGATGTCAGATGAACTAAAGCTATCAGCTTAGTGCAAAACTATAATAAGTACTAAAGTGCAAAGCTGTACCAAGTACATTTGTAATTGATTATATCTTGTTCATTATTATTTTAGCTCTAACTTTATATCTCGGAACCTAATGCTCACTAACAAGAGAGAGAAACAGAAGTATGAGGATATATACAAAAATACACTTATTTGTGAAGTAAATGTAGGTTAATCTAAGTTAAGTCCCTAAACATTTTGTTTCAGATACTCTCATTTATATGGCTTGAGTGAGTAGTAAATTCACATTAACTAACAAGTCTACTAAATATTTTAATAGGTGTTCAAAAGAATTATTACAAATGATTGATTCATGCCATTATAATGACTTATTTGTGTTAGGAACATCACAAAAAACGCACAATACCTTCAAAGATAAATCCAAATTTGTCAACCAAAGCTTAACTTAACTCATGCTTGTAGCGTTCTCCATTGGTGATTGTGACATGGGTTATGGGACAAATTTATAAATACACATTTTAAAAGCTCTCAAACTTAATATTATCTCATAAAAGTAATAATGGCGTATTTTAAATCCCAATTTTCATGGTTTTAAAGCAACAAACTCATAAACACAATAATGACGTCAAGGCCGTAGTCAGGGGGGAGTTTTCGGGGTTCAACCCCCCCC
>CABFWO010004674.1:25334-60327 GCA_902155825.1 Timema genevievae
CAAATTAGGGGGCTGTGTTACCATAAAAAGCACTTCAGAGAGCTTCCAGAGGTGTTTATTATTTAGAATTTTTTCTAGCCTTCGGCAGTTATGGTGTTATATTGTCATAAAAAAATTTTCAGATAGCTTCTAGAGCCGTTTAATAATTATAATTTGTTCTAGCCTCCGATAGTTGGGGGTAGTGTTGCCATAAAAACCACTTCAGATAGCTTCTAGAACAGTTTTTTATTTAGAATTTTTTCTAGCCTCCGTCAATTGGAGGATGGGTCCACCAAACCCCCCCTGAAATTATTGGCTGGCTACGGCCTTGAATGACGTATTTTAAATTTAAATTTTCACGGTTTTAAAAGAACTTATAGAAAAAATGGCAAATGCAAATGAATTGAGATTTTAAATATAAAAAATTAAAGAAAACAAAACATCGTATTCTTTGTCATTAGCGCTAATGCGTTTTGGCAGAGAAGTTAGCACTGTTTCCCCCTACCACTATAGAGATCCCACACCATGACTTGATCCCAGGACGTAACTAAGATAGAATAGTATCCCTTTACATAGTCACATCCTTACTATTACTGTTCACTTTTCTTAGTTTCATACTCTAGCAAATATTATTATCCTTCTCCCACAATACCTAGTATAGGGATTAATAATATGTATCTTCCTATTAACTTTTCATTTTCTCTGAAAATATTTATGTATATCATTAATGTAACGAATGATCCCTGCCCATTTTAATGCAAATAAATCAATCAAATCAAGCCAATCGCGAAAACTCGGCTAATAATAGTTCTAGTTCGAACATTGGAACACTCACTTTCAGTCTTCTGTTTTCATCTCTTTGGTGCTGTCTATGACAAAATTTAGAACTAAATTTGTGTTAGTTATATTATTGTTTCTATGTTGGCGTCAAATGGTAAATGGGCTATTGTGAGAATATTAGAGAAATATTTAATCTTCATTGACAGATGTTATATGCATTTTTCCTTTGGCTCGGCCACGTTGAAAGTTAAATAATGTGTCCGTTGTGATCATTAAAATAAAATATATTTCTATCTTTATAATTTTCAATATCCCAAGTTAGTATAATGAACTACAATGCTACATCTGGGACAAGACAGCGTAAGTGTAGGCACAACCACAGAAATGATTAAAAAAATATTTAGCTGTTTGTTTTGATAGTAGTTTTCTATGTGTCTTCATCTATTTAAATGCATACTTTGTGGACACGACTTATAAACTAAAATCTAGAACAAGCACAACACCGAGTTCCGGCAATAAATTTATTACTGTGAAAGGGTGAACCCACATTTCGTCAATGATAAATTTTACGGCCATTCCACTAATCGAACCTGGAGCACACAGCTTATTAGACAAACTGAGCCAAAGTGTATGACGTAGCTTCCAGTACATTTATTGCTTAAATGGGGGATTGTACACTATATCAATCCCATTGCCATTGATATTGACAGCCGTAAATTTTTACAAATACAGTAAAACCTTAGATTGCGAGTAACTTGGTCTGCGAGTGTTTTGTAAGACGAGCAAAAATTTTCAATAAATTTTAACTTGATAAACGAGCGATATCTTGCAATACGAGTAGTACTATGGTTACGCTTTGTCTGCCGAGCAGTGTCATTGGATAGGCTCTTTGTTAAAGTCGCACAAAAAGAAAAATATTTGAGTGAGCCAACATATAGTAGTGATTCCGTTAGTGACAGTGAAAGTCATCCTAAACAATAACTCACCTCCTCCTCTCCTCTCTCTCGTCTACCTCACACTAGCCACGATTAAATTTAATAAATAAATTTGATTACAGTACAGTTACATTTAAATAACGAAAATAAAAAAGGTATTATTTATTATTAGATTAAATATTTTTGGGTTGTGGGACGAATCATCTGAGTTTCCATTATTTATTAAGGGGGAAATTCGCTTTGATATACGAGTGCTTTGTATTACGAACATGTTTACGAAACGAATTATGCTCGCAATCCAAGGTTTTACTGTATAAAAATATATAGAATCGATTATAGAAAAAAAACTTTAATTTCTATGAACAAGTTCCACTCACCTGAACTACGGGATGATGTCATGGAAATAACAAGACAACCAGTTAATATATATTCATTATTATTGTCCTTTCCCAACCCAGCTTAGCGGTTAATTTATATTTTAGCATTCTTATATTAGTATTTATTTATTTAATATTTCGATCCTCCTGAACACAAACCAGCAAAAATATTTCAGCGGATTATTTTTCTCGGCCAATTAGGTTGATATGTGTAGAGTAGGCCTAGGTTAGGTTGATATGTGGTACATGCCCAGTATTTTGGAGGGTACATCTGTTTCTTAAAGAAGACGTGGTGTCATAAACTGACGTACTTCCTCTCAAACAAGTACTCCGCCAAATATCTGTTGATGTATCACTACGGCCATATTTTGTGATGGCAGCACGAACATCCCTCCAACCTCGTTCAACAGTGTTAGTGTGCGCCAGTGGTTGGATCAACAAAGTTCCAGGACCTCTGACACGACTGAAGGACAGTAATCTACAGCCGACTAATATGAGGATAAATCCTTGATAGCCGAGTGGTAGGTCATTGTTGTACCAAGTCAAAGGTCCCAGACTCCGTTCCCATTTCTTTGAGTTATTTTTCAACGAATATAAATCATTAGAATGTTCACCTGCCTGCGGACATAACTTTGCTAAGTTTTTAACTTTTATCTTCACCTCGCATCTCTGTTATTACTATTTTATAAAATGTATTACATAGGCCTACACAGCTATCATAAAAACTTTATTTTAAATTTTTAACTCTAAAAGACCCATACCTTGACCAGCCTAGTGTATAATAAAGGCTAGTTATTTTCATTAAAGTGTCACCTCCACAACACTGGACTCATAATAGAGTTCATTCAAATTGTTTCTCATATTATTGTAGAATTTCAACTTATTTGCACTTACACGCTAATAGGAACAAGTGCATTCACAGTCACATCTCATCCATCGCAGTGGCCTCTGTCATAACTTGGGCTAAAGAAATCCCACTCCATACACACGCACACATTCACACACACACGGAGTCTTCCTTGGTTGTTGCCTCATCTCAGAAGAACACAAACGTTTTCGTATATTATCTATTTGAAATGACATTAGAGTGATTACAAACATAGGCTTTCACCGCAGTGGGTTCATTCTTATTTTGTAGTAAATTCAGACAGGATGTCATCCTAGTATTTCATCCTGATTGAACAAGGTAAAGTTTTCACACTTTCAAATGTTTATTAACTCTGATAGATTAAAGTGGTGGGTTTTATAATCCAGAAGTTTCATTAACAGTAATACTAAAACAAAGTATGGCTCAATGAGTGTGTCATTCCTATTGCCAATACATTACCATCTTTTCATCATAATCTGACTCGAAATTGTGTCGGAGCTTCACTTCCTTGGCAATAACATTAACAGACTACACACCAAACATTGCATAGAGTTTGGACATCCCTGGTGTAAGTTAATAAACCTAGAAAATATTTACATTGCTCCAAGATTACAGGAAACTAACTTTCTATATTTACTTCTTTGCAGCTGGTCAGAAACCTAGTGGGAGGAAGAAGAGGTTGGTTGATTCTGCTGCCATGGGTGCTCCTCTCCCCTACAACCCATACACCTCTCAGATGGCACCAGGCATGGCACCCGGCATGGCACCCGGCATGGCACCAGGCATGGCACCCGGCATGGCACCCGGCATGGCACCAGGCATGGCACCCAACATGTATAGCCAACCTCCTCCATATACTCAAGGTAATCAATGCCTCTGTTTCCATCCAGAGCTAGTCTCAAACAACGACGGAAGACTGCATGTCACTTCATGAGTTCCGACACACTTCACAGGAGCCAACCATAGATAGATTGATAACAACTGTTGATTTTAACTACACACTTTTTTGTTACCTACTAATTAATTTAACATTATTCTTTAAAAACAATCTTTATATTTTATTTTATTAAAATACACGCTCTTTGAGAATGTATAATTTATAAACAAAGATAGATAATTGCCAAAATACGTGAACAATCTGTACCAAACAGCTCAATTTCCCTTTCCCTCCCCTAAGTAGATAAGTGGTAACACCACTGGTGCACCAGGCAGAAGGTCCTGGGTTCATTTCTCGTGTCTTACTTTACTATGTAAATGACCAAAATCTTAATTTAAGATTAATTTCAAAATTACCCGCTTTGGTGGTCGTATGGTTTAAGTCTTCACTCTCGTAATAAATTGGACTGCTGATGACAAGGAGATGGAGGTTTGAATCTCAGTTGGGTCTATTGAGGGTGGTTTTCTCCTCTCCCTCTACACAAATATGATTAGGTACACTTCCTCTAAATGGAACCTTCCTCCTCCCTAACACAGTGAATAACTGTATAGATAATCAGAAGGCTAGTTGTGGATATAAAGATGGACAACAACTATACACAGTACTGCACTTGTGAAATATCTTGAACCAACTGTGTGACCAGAACTTGAACCAACTGTGTGACCAGTAACTTGAACCAACTGTGTGACCAGTAACTTGAACCAACTGTGTGACCAGTAACTTGAACCAACTGTGTGACCAGTAACTTGAACCAACTGTGTGACCAGTAACTTGAACCAACTGTGTGACCAGTAACTTGAACCAACTGTGTGACCAGTAACTTGATCCAACTGTGTGACCAGTAACTTGAACCAACTGTGTGACCAGTAACTTGAACCAACTGTGTGACCAGTAACATGAACCAACTGTGTGACCAGAACTTGAAACGTCACATGTGTTTTACTAACAACATGGCACTTGTAGACAAGTTATTCCAAACACATGATGCCACAATTGGGCTACTAACATGAAACATTGTAAACCTACATCTATCCAACAACACATTAATGTAACTAGTACATGTGTGTATAACCCCAACAGGCAGGGAGACAGGATGCTAAGAATAATAATAAAAATTATCTTATTGTTTAGATTAAATACTTCGAGTTAAAGTGTATCTGTCATTTGAGCTCATTTACCTTGCACCGGGAAAACACACAAAAAATGTCTTCTTGACAACACAGAGTATTTCAAATTAATATAATAGTGGCAGCCCTGATTTAAACAAAAATATATGCTGTAATTAAATTTACGATCAAATAAATAAACTATGTTTGTGTGTTTAAACACACAGGCTCTTCTGTTATTTCTTTTCTTTGTTCCATATTCTACCCATTTATGATAAACTAACAACATAACTAATGAACATAGTTTCCTCTACTTTGTGGTTCTCCTTGTTTGATGTTTTTCTTATCAATTCCACTCTTCACCTTCCTGGACTCAATATCAATGTTTAATACTTTCCCAACTATCAATAATCATGAAGGGAAACTCAAAGTATCATTGGGATGAAACACAACTATTTAAAATACTAACATAACCTAGATCATTAAGCTATGATCATTAAAAGTGTAACTTTGGCTATAAATATGGAATAATAAGCTACATGTCAAACATATTAACCTTAAATTGTTAATATGAAAAAACTCTTTGGGGATCAAAAAGGCACCAGTCTGGAAGGCTAGATCGACGATATAGGAATAGGAACGTCAGAACCCTTAATTCAGAAGACTGATGTGTTCTTTAAAAATAAAAGGGAAATCTTCTTTTCTTCAGTTTTAATGATCATTATTGAAAAATGAAAACATGTGAATTGTTTACTGAATTCATTTTTCTTTTGATGACAATATTTATTTAAACTCAACATGTTAAACTGCGATCTTGGATTGGATTTAATCTAACCCACCATCTACTTTTCTAGCTCATGCAATAAATGCACACTTATTTTACAATCCACAGCTCGGGCTAAATTTTTACACATCATTTCTAAAAATAAAACGGCAGTTGATCAATCTCAGCATGATCAATAAAATACAACACATGTGAACAAATTAATTTTAATTTTCATTGGAAATGACTCAACAGAACCTGTCTTTATAAATGGTAGTTCTTAGTTTGTGAAGTGTACCGTTGGTTTAGTCTTTCTGCAACATCAGAACTACAAGACCTGTGTGTTGAATGCCGCCACACGATAAGTTGGGTGATGGGGTACACAGCTTGCACTCACTACAAAAAGAGAAGGAAGGGTTCCAATAGTATTAATTGAAGCAATAAGAGAATGTTCTACCTTTAAAGTTCCTAAATTGCTCCCCATTATAGGTGCTGTTTTGTGACCACAATTTGAATTGGAATACAACCTAAGACTCTGTCGCCCACCATCATTATTAAAACTTAGCCAAGTTGGGAACATTACAGAACTTTATCATGAAAACGAATCGATCACTGGCAGATGACATTGTAAAATATATCAAAATGTCCGGCCATAAGGAGTATTTCTACCCAACCTCAAGTATTAAAGAGCAGTCGATGATAGCACCAGGGCAGGGTCCTGCCCCAAGCAAGATTACGCCCTATTTATTGGTTTCAGCCATAGTTCAAGGGCAGCAGTGGTGCACCAAATGCATGATAAAATAAAAATGAGCAAGCCAAACATGCTGCTTCATGTTTTGCCTATGTTCTCTCAAGAAACATCCAGCACACAAACACCAGTATAAAGTATGGCTAGGAAGAAGCTTACGTTGAACCTTTTGTTTAAATCATCAAGCTCTCCCCTAGAATCAGCGTGTTTCATTAAGCAGACACACCTTGGTGAATGCCACAGCCATTCCTTGGATAACCTACACTCAGGCTTTAACCAGGCGTCTCCTATTTTTTGGTTTTCTTATCCACACACAATTATATTTATCACTTATGTTTTTATTTCGTTTTAAAACTTTTTTTTTTAGTTTTTAACTTGCACCACCTTAACTGGGGGTGCACATTTTAAATAGGGTACATAATAACATATATGAATTAAATGAAAGAAAGAGGTGATTAAAAGTAAATGCAATTTAATAGATCAAAAGACATAGACAATATTTTGCACGTCATCTCCTTAAGAACAATGTATAGTAAGTAAATACAGTAGGAGGTAGTGTTGCCAAAGCCAGCCGGCGTGGGGCGTGAAGCGCCAGAAGAAATAACCCAGACAATTGAGTTACGTTACTAATAGTTCTACCATAAAAGAACTTTGGCTGTGAAAGCACAATAATTGCTTATATAGGGCAAGTTTCAGTACAGTTAAATGAGAGGACCTTGGGTACAGTATAAAACACCTCCAAAGAGGTATGAACAATTCATAAATACCTCAAATACTACGGGCCATGCCCGGTCGATAACGCGTGCCACTATTTTGGAACCTAGAAGGCGATCGACCTCATTGTACATGATCAAGTACTCAGTGACAACTCCAGTCGAGCCTGAGGGGCAGAAGCGACTGAAGAGTTGTATGCCCCCAAGAGGAGCAAGGCAACTATTGAAACTCAAATAAATCACGGGCCAATCTTGAGCAGCAAGAGCGGCCCACAGGTTAACTACCAAACACAAGTTTTTGTGATTCATCAATAAACCTAACTAGGTATAAAACCTGGGCCTCCATTTAACTTGGACTGTCGCTTTCCCGGGCAAGCTACCTCTTTGTTACATGAATGGACACATAGTGTGTGTCGTTATTATCACCGTAATGTCTAGTGGCTGGCCCATGCGGCTCAGTCACGGAAACGCGAGAAGCGCGGAATTAAACAAATACTATTTACAACTTGTTCTCTAGAGCAAGTAGACAAAACTCTGAATACTATTTACAATTTGTTCTCTAGAAAGAGAAGACACAAAACTAGACTAACAAAGCATACTTATAACGCCCCAAGACAGACCATGAATATTTCCTATTCCTAACTAACAATTTGTCCTAATAAAAAAAAACCTGTCATGTAGTCGACTTATCCTAATCTTAGCCTTTCGACTGATGATATTCATCCTGCCATGTAGTATCGCTGCTATAGCGACTTCCTCCTATCCAGAGGATCCATTCCCCAAACTGTATGTGCACGTTGAAATGTTTATTTACTGGAATCGATGAGTGTGTGTAGCAAGACAACGGTGCCGGTTCGGTCCCAGCATGTTCTGTGTTTTTCTTCCATGCGGTCCAGCGAATATATAGCATGAAGACTTCACGTGGTAGAGTGGCCAGACTGGAGTGGAAGGGGAAGCTTCCATAATTTTCGAGAACCCCGAGTTGAGCAGGCCAACAGCATTCATGTTGCTTTCAGTTGCCTCGTATTCGTTGTTGAACGCGGAGCTCTCCCTTGTGGCAGCGGTCGGTCTTTTCTCAGGTGTTGTTTATTCCAGTGGGGCATTCCGCTTGCAGGCAAGTTTGGTGAAGTTGGTATGTAAACAAATAAACATACGTTATGGGCGTAGCATTTAACACAAGATTGTCATTTATTAACTCTTTAACGACTTGCTTGTACTAACAAACATTCCTATCTTATAATTGAACGGGGCTAAGCCCGATTAGCCCGTTACAAACTTAACTTTGTTGCAAAATGATTTAAAGCATGTTTATGTTGGGTCTACGGTAACATCTTCTCACACTTATAGAATATTTTTGTGTCTCCACCTAGACCAAAATAGGTTACCATAGCATGTTAGCTTCTCTAAGACCCTTCGTTTAACATTTATTAAATAGATATTTTGAACCTCTTTAGTCTCTCCAAAAATGAGAGAAATGTAATTAAATTATACATAAAGGGACCAAGCGATAGAGACATAGTTGCCCAGGAAATGACATTTTGAAAACCTCTTTTAAAAAAAGTTGTACCAGCAATATGTAATGTATTGATCTCAACTCATTCCCTGGCGCGTGTGTAGCACAGCGATCTGCGCAGGACCGGCAGCCATTTTTCTACTTGTATACTCTTATCTGACACATATTTTCACTACTCAGTTATTTTCTCATTTATTGCTGTATTCATGGTAATAGTATAACATTGAACTGGTAGCCCCATCTATTAGCTTCAATATGAAGTGTTCACTCTGGCTAAGAGTACAGTGGCTTTACAATAACTTATTGCGATGAAATGTTGATTTTGCACACAACAGGAAATGTTCAGGTAAACAAAGACATTCAACACCCACACCATGAAATTGGTTAAGGAGATTATTCGTTCTAAAACTATTTTACTTGATAGAACTGGGCAAGATATTTTTGCAACAATTTTTGTGTTTATGTTCATTGTTGAAGGTGGTGTTGTTTCATCATCATTTCCATCATTTTATTGTTCTTGATGAACAAGTCCTGCCAAAAATATATTTATCCTAGCATATTATTTTGCAGTTATAATAGTACATATACATATACTTACATACCTAACCATGCTTGTTCCCTAACAGGGTAGGCAAGAAACTGTGCATATAGCTCAAAAAACCACTACATACTTAATTCATCCTCACTAACTTTATCCACACTTTCCTATCTTTGCATACTCCCTTCGCTTCAACAACATCAATACAGAGTCATGCATGCTCTTTTATTATTAAAACTCTTAATGTTTATCTTTTTCACACATTTGTCTACAACATTTAGCCATGTCTTACATGGCCTACCCTATTCTTTTGATCCACACACTCTACCTTCATATATTTTCTTCGTCCCTTGATCCATACTCATCCTCTCAATATGCTCAAGCCACCATAAGACACTTCTTTAGCATTTAACTATTGGATTCCCTTTCAAACCACACTCCTTCAGCACCCATTCATTACCCATACATTACTGACTTTGTCCATACGAGTTATTCAACGTACATTTCTTAGATATCTCATTACAACCACATTTACATTGCTCTTGTGTTTCTCCTGACAAACCCAAATTTCACATCTGTAAAACAACGTTAGTGTTAACACACTTTTATATACTGCCATCTTTACCTCTTTTAATACTACTTCATTCTTTGCAATAGTCCACATACATCTAACTACTCTCCTAGATGCATTCACCCGTCTGTCGACTGTGAATACATCCTTCTACTTTTACAGAATATTCTACCTAGATAAACAAGATAATTCACTTGTTCTAACAGTTTTCCATTTATACTAAGTTGACAATCATTTCCTGATCCACCCTTATCAAAATATAATTGTTAGTAAATAGTTATTTTAATTCATAGGAAGTACATTTGAAACAAAGTTATTAATATATTAATAATCTAATCTAATGAGGTAAGAATAATGAGTGGAAATATGAAAATAGTACAACAATTTTCCTATAAAGAGGAAGGAAACCACTAGTAAAATTATCAATATTATTAACCATACACCTGCTTCAGTGGCCATATAGTCCAAGGTGTCACTCTCGGGTTGAACCAGATTGCCAATGATGGGAAGATCAGGGTTCAAATCCTGGTTGGGTGTATCGAGGGTGGTTTTTCCGATATGGTTTTACACTCTACCTCCACACATATGACCCGCCTCGGTGGCGTAGTTGGCTAACGCGCTAGTTGTGTTGAGCTTGATCGCAGAGGACGGGGAGATCGAGGTTCGAATCTTGGTCAGGTCAACTGGGGGTGGTTTTTTCTAAATGGTTTTCCACTCTCCCTCCACACAAATGTGGGTTCACTTCCTCTAAATTCAACCCTCCCGATTCCTAATCCATTAGTGTAATTAGTACTTACGCGTATAACCCGAACGGGTAGTAAGACGTGGTGCTAAATATTATTATTATCCACGCATATGTGGGTACATTTCCCCTAAATTCCACCATCCTCATCCCTAACTCATTAGTGTAATTGGTACATATGCGTACAACCTGAACAGGTTGTAAGACACAATGCTAAAAAAATTAACATTTCACTTTATATCAAGACTACTAATGGATTAATTTAATGATTAAGAACTGAAGGTTAATATAGAGTAATTGCACCTGCATTAGTTTGTAGAGGATGATAAAACTGCAGCGATAAATCACATATGGTAAAGCACCCTAACAACAATCATCTGAGATTGTAACCTCCTCCACACCATCAAATAAAACAATTGTGAGTAAATAATACTTGTTACTAAATGTTGTAGAGTACCCCCAGAGCAGTCAGGGTTTCTCCGTCCCAGGCCAGTTCCTAGCGGAGCCGCTTGTGGCCAATGTGGCCATGCAGTACGGACAGGCTCTCATGGGGTCAGGACGACAACTGGTGGATAAAGAGCTGGAGAAATATGTGCCAGTATCCAGACTGAAATACTACTTTGCTGTGGACACGCAGTATGTTGCCAAGAAACTGGCGCTGCTCTTCTTCCCCTTCACGCATGCAGTGAGTTACACACACATTATTGCTAAAAGGTGACATTCATCATATCAACTTTCGACCTTCAAATTTGGATTCAGAGGCATAAATCTTAATAATTTTCTCCCAGGCTTGAATTCAGTGTCTATGATACCTAGGAAATCATTTGCCTTATGTTGCCATTCAATATTTTAAAAAATGTCCCCCTGTGTACCCCCCATAAGTTTACCTCTATTTGAATTTCTGATGACTTCTTTTACGTCCTTTAGGACACCCTAAGGAGCATTTTGATATGTTTTAGTTCTTTTTTCACTCTTGTTCTAATATTTACACAGTCAACCACTAACATTGTATATTGAGCCAAACTCTTGAATGTAACCCATATGCCCTTGGCTACTCTTGAAGTGGATGGAGGTGTGTTCCCCTACTCTCTCCCCACTAGTGAGGGTGTATTTCCTCTTTACTTCCCTTATTCTTAGTTCAAACAGGGTGTTCAGTGACCTGGGAAAGCCCAGGAATTTTAAAAAAAATAAGAAAAAGTCCAGGAATTTAAATAATTGCACCTAAACATTTAGAGAAAGGTTATATATGTTTTTCTCGGTGCTAACCAAATGCGGTGTCTGTATAATGTTAATCTAACATAAGATGGTTGTATAAGGTTTTATAAAACATCAACGCAGGAACACAAATAATACAGAAAACATTAATTACTAGAAAAATAACTTATAAGAATGTTGATGTTTAATATATCTTAGGATTGTTTTTGAAAATATGTAAGCACTCTAATAAACAAAAAAATTGCCATTCACCAAGAAAAACTTTAAAAAGGTTAGGTGGGAAATTTTCATGAATGTTGTCTGGAAAACCTGTAAAAGTCAGGGAATGTTATTGTAAAAGTTTTGTAGCCACCCTGATCAGTGTTATTAAATGTGGATACACTGGAAGGGTAAGTAAGACAAAAATTCCAAACAGTATGATTACTCACACAAATTTTGTGAAATTCATGAAAATTAACTATATTTTCATATCATAATCATCATCATGATGAACTGTTTACAGCCTGTGGCTGGGTCTGTTTAGAAATATCCCTCCATCTCCCTCTGTCCCTCCACCATTCTTCCTCCTGCACTCTCTTCCACTCTCCTCCTCTCACTTGGGCACTGGCTGCTATCTGTTCCTCCTACACTCTCTTCCACTCTCCTCCTCACTTGGGCACGGGCTGCTATCTGTTCCTCCTACACTCTCTTCCACTCTCCTCCTCTCACTTGGGCACTGTCTGCAATCTGTTCCTCCTACACTCTTCCACTCTCCTCCTCACTTGGGCACGGGCTGCTTCCTCCTACACTCTCTTCCACTCTCCTCCTCACTTGGGCACGGGCTGCTTCCTCCTACACTCTCTTCCACTCTCCTCCTCTCACTTGGGCACAGGCTGCTATCTGTTCCTCCTACACTCTTCCACTCTCCTCCTCTCACTTGGGCACTGTTTGCAATCTGTTCCTCCTACACTCTTCCACTCTCCTCCTCACTTGGGCACAGGCTGCTATCTGTTCCTCCTACACTCTTCCACTCTCCTCCTCTCACTTGGGCACAGGCTCCTATCTGTTCCTCCTACACTCTCTTGCACTCTCCTCTCACTTGGGCACTGGCTGCTATCTGTTCCTCCTGCACTCTCTTCCACTCTCCTGCTCTCACTTGTACACTTGCTGCAATCTGTTCCTCCCATCTCTTCGTTGGTCTTCCTTGTACTCTCTTCCCTACATATCCATTAATGTTCTTAGTAATCCTCTCCCCTTCCATCTTCATCACGTGTCCATACCATCTCATCCTAGCTTCCCCTACTGTCTCATGTACCCCAACTCTAGACCTTACATCTTCATTCCTAATCCTATCTCTTCTGGTGACAGTTAGCATGTTCCTCTAAAACTTCATTTCCATAGCCTCCACTTTCCTTGTTTCTCTTTTTGCCAAAGTCCAAGTTTCCGCTGCATATGTTACTATGGGTATGGAGTATGCTCTCTACAACACTTCATTACAGGGACACTTCTCTTTTCCATAGTAGGTCTCTTACACACCTGTATAAAACCTCTCCCTGCTGCCGTCGTCTCACTATATATTCTCTGTTGCCCCCTTTTGCCTCAATCACACTACCCAGATACTTCACACTCTTTGCTGCTTTCAAATCTACTACATCCCGTTTTAACACCTTTCTCTGCCTTGTCATCACCATCACTTCACTTTTCGTCATACTTAATCTCATTCTACACTTTTTCACCACCTCATTTTATTCCTGCAACTGTTCCTGTACTTCCTCTTCCATTTCCCCCCCATACCATCAAGTCCTCTGCAACAATTATGCTTTCATTTTCTCCTCACCCAATTTCCCTGCTTTACTCCATTTTTAAATTGAAACCACTCTGTCCATCCTCTCTCTGTCTTCACACAACTCACATTATTATCATACATATTCTCTACTCTCATTGCCACTCCTCTTTCTACTCCAGCCTCCTCCATTGCTTGCCATACTTTCTTTCTATCCACACTATCATAAGCTTTTCCTACATTCATAAATGCCATTACCTGATTCTTTCCAAACTCATCTTTCTTTTCCATCAACTGTCTAATTACAAATATTAAATCTATTGTCGACCTCTTCTCTCTGAAACCATGATGCTCCTTTCTCTCCATCACCCCTTCACGGTTTTCCTCATCCTCATTTCCAGAATCCTTTCATACATTTGTTGCGCATTGACACACCAGTGTTATACTTCCATAATTGTCACACCTCTTCCTATCCCCTTTCTTGAATATTGTTAATATAATACCTTTTGTCAAATCCTCTGACACTTTCTTCTCCCTCCACACTGTCCCTACTACTCTAGATCACCACTGTAGACCCATTTCTCCTGCTGCTTTTATCATTTCCACTGTGAGTTTGTTCGCTCCTGGTGCCTTTACCTTCCTCATCCTTTTCAAGGCCACTACTTCCTTCATCTCTCCATCCATTTCCTTCTCTTCTTCTTTCTTCCATTCCAATCCTCCCCCCTCTGGGTTCATGAATCTCTCAAAATGATTTCCACAGCTTCTTTACCTTCTCATCCCTCTCCACTATCCTTCCTTTTTCATCCATCATTCAGACCTCTTTGTTATTTCTCTCCTCCTTTGGCTCACTTGATTATATAATATCTTCTTGCTCCCTTCCACATCAGTCTGCAGCACCTTAGTGCATTATTCTATCCATGTTTTACTCCCTTTTCTTACTATATTCTTTGCATTTCTCTTTTTCTCCTTATACATATCCTCTGCCTCTCTTGTTTTGTATATTTTTCAGATATATTTTAAATTCAATATAATAAGAAATAAGCTATATGTCTAAACCCTTATTGTAAGTTGACTTCTTATACTCCATTGAATGAGCATTCATTACCACAAATTACTATAGTCCGTTCCACTCTTACTCTGCAGTACAGGTCTTATGGAGCGCGCAGATGCCAGATCTCACCCACTCGAAACAATTGGACAACTTTTACATTCAAACTTGGCAAATTATACAAACTTTATACACGCTATGGCAATCAATTTGAAGTTTGGGATGTCAAGAATGGCGTATCATTCTGTCTATTATCATATTAATGTCACTTTTAATATACACTGTACACTGTCACCTGCAATGAGTAGGTTGGAGATCGAATCCTTTCAAAGATGGTCTTCCCAAGTACATAAGTTTATACAAAAATATTCCCTGTTTGCATGTGAATGTGTGTGCGTTTTTATAAACAATTACCTAATTCATCTTTATCATAGTAAAAGCTAAAACTCAATAATCATAATAATAATAAATTAATATAAAAGAGTTTTATAAATTAAAATACTGGTAATCATCAAGGAGGGGTGGGGGGATTCTAAAATCCATTCAAAGCACATTTTGGCCTTCTATGTAAAGTAAATAACATATTAGTTTAAACCTAAAAATACCTTTATGCTTCATCGCTGTCCCTGCACAAGGGTGTGGCTCCATCAACTGTGAAGTAGTGTTTAGTGGATGGCCCAGGTAGCTCACAGTTTTGAGAGTGAGTAGCTGGACTTATGAGTGGAGGAGATGACACAGGGGATGATGAAGATGATGAAGTTAATCTTATTAAAAACTGCTCCTCGTCGTCTTGCAGCTCATCTGCTTTCCACATGTCATTTTCAATTTTTTGACGTAATTTACGTAACTGAACCAGTTTTGTACAGAAACCTTCTCATACGCTGCAGCTATTAAGGACCTCATATCTTTAACCTTAAAAATAGTATTGTTAATTTTAATAAATGTTTTTACTTGAGCCCACACCATCTCTATAGGGTTAAGTTCACAATGATACGGAGGCAAACGAATGACTTGTCGAATTCACCGCCTTCGCCATCTCATCCACTTTATATTTTTCAAATTTGTGTTTGTGTTGCGAAACCAAACATAGTATTTCCCGTCTCAATATTTCGTCATCAACATCAATGTTCTTTTGGATAAGCCACCTTCAACAAAGCCACTGCCATTTCCAGCGTGAACCATCGCAAAGCGTGGTCCGCGAGCCTGTGGCGGCTTCAGTCCCGTGCTTAACCCCTCAATAAATGCTTGCCGAGAACTCTGAATGGTGGTATCTTTCCACTCCTTGGAAACGTTATGTCCAACATTTATCCATGATTCATCTGTATAAATAATAGGTCTACCTTCAGCTCTGAACTTCTTAATATCTTTCAAATACTTATGACGACACCTAATAATGTCATCCCTTTCAATGAAAGCACTCTTGTTACCCCTCCGTTCGTACTTAAAACCCATCTCCTGTAAAAATCTGTTTAAGGTAGTTTGTGAGAAATTTAGCAGTGTGTCGTCTATGTTTACCCTCGCTAAAATAATACTTAAAGTTGGGGGCAGGTTGTCTAACAACAAGGAATGGACAAGCCGACGAACACCACTTTGAATGATACCGGCACATGTGTTTGTTCTTGAATTTTTTTGTTTCCCTTCTCTCTTTTGTTTTCTTTTTGAAGGAGTCTGCAAAGGACCACATTTTTGTTCCTTTCTTAATGCGTAAATAGTTATTTTGGAACTTTTCATGGCTATACATGTTTCCCTAACTGCTTTGGTTGAATTGAAAACGTTCATTACTATTTGACGTTCTTTGCTTCTCAGTATACCTATGTTATGCTTTTCTTGTTATCGTTTCCATGATAAATAGTTTAAAAAACTAACACTAAACACTATGAATCAATAATAAATAATATATAAAATTACTATCCCATATAAAGTAAAATATATTATAGCTAAAAATATAAGGAAAAATTAAAATATAAAATGATCAAATGTTTGATAAAAATGACGATTAAACCACCAAAAATATTCTTAGCACACTGTTGGTCCACGCCAATATAATGACCGTAACACGTAACACAAGAATAATGGCTCACAACTGGATAGAGGCTTCTTGGATGGATTTCAAACAGCTGTGATTGCTTTTCCAAGAGGACTGTCCTCAGTAGGTTTCATTGGTACAAAGCTCAGCAGGGTTATATTTATGTTTACACGGAGTGTTACGCCTGAAGACTGTTTTGACTTTCAGCATCTTACACTGATTTAAATCAATAATATAATGGAGTAAAGGACGAGGAAAGTGGCTGAGAGTATGTGCACGAGTATTTTCCTGAAACCATGGAAAAATAACTTGTTAAAATCAACCTCAGGTAATTATTTTGTATTAAGTAAATGTACTTTTCGAACACGCTGATTATATCAACACACGACTTACAAACTACCCTAATACTAAGAAAACACAACATCCAGTCCCCTATCCAACAATTTACCAAAGATAAATCTCAGACCATTCCAGGAATGTAACCCAGACCCCTATCTCAATTGGCTCATGCGCTACCAGCTGTGCTAAAGTGTTTAACTAATGCCAGTGAATTTAACCAGGATTCGAACCAGGGCCTGATTACAAATGGTGGCAAAGTTTAAATGCGAGTGTAAAACCTGAAACTGCTCAGCCACCCACCTCTGTGGGTAGCTGGTTTCTTAATTTCTTATGATAAAATTTGGAGTTGCATATAAAATGTAGGCTAGTCTCAAATTTTTAACATTGTCTCTCGGCAAGTACAATAAAACCATGTTTATTAAACTATAATTACAAACGAAGACAAGTATAATGAATGTATAAGTGGCTGAACCTTGTATTTTGTGAGACCAATACTATCCATTGTGATGTGGATGGGATGAACTAACGCTTCAGTTCTCAACGCTACAACTGTTTAATATTACTCTGCTCTTCAAGACCAGACAGAGCGCAAAGTGAACTACACCCTCTTCAACTTCAAAACGCTACCACACATAAATGGGAGGCGCTATTGGCCCATAGTTTTTTTAAAATAAATTTGAGCTTTTCTTATCATTTCTTAAACATAATGTACCTATGCAAAATCAAAAGAAAAAAAATTCTAACAAGACAACTTTTTCAGGTTTTACTTTAAATATTTAATGAGGTATAATGCGTTTTAATTATTTTTTATCATTGTGTAAAAGATTTTCCTTTCAGACTTTGCAGACATTGTTCATAACTATTGTAACAGCCACCATAAAATTACTGGGTTTTCCACACAATTGGAACGAGACTTATGAAGTGATATATTTGGAACCTCGTGAAACTTAGACACAATGCATATTTTCATATTTTGAAAAAAATAGTGATTTAAAAACATCTATGGTGTTTTAAATTGATTTCACAAGATGCATAATTGAATGTTATTTAATATTCCATAGTTATTTCATAGAAATAACGACGTTCAAATTTAAGATACAAATGGCAACTCCACTTGGTAGAAAAAGGACAGCGCTAACGAAGAAACCAATGGGTTGGAAAGAGATGGTAATAGTTCATAAGAGCCTATACTGCAATTTGAGAGTGGAACGGCCAATAGACCCATTTTCCTTGCTACGTGAAGCGCAAATTTGTTATTTGAAATGTCAAACAAATCATTAATCCAATTTTTAAAGCTGTAAAAAAATTTTACTTTTTGATCTAAATAGAAAGCATTGTTGTCATCAACATTTTCAATCTCGATATTCTGATAAATCTTTATGTTACATTTGCCCCTAAGTCCAAAAAGTGGATTTTACTAATCTGTACCTGGCAACAAATCTGAAACCATTTGATGGATTTTGTTCAAAATTTATATGCAGATATTATATGGCTATAGCTCAGGACTTTTTTATTTACCCTGGCCTTTAAATTAAGGATAGTTTACTAATTGAGATATTTTGAATGTCAAATTTTTCAAACATGGCTACAAATCCCAAATAACATTGTGTTCTTGTTTAAAATGGAGATCTAGGAAGTGTTCTACCTCCCAAATAACATTGTGTTCTTGTTTAAAATGGATATCTAGGCAGTGTTCTACCTCCCAAATAACATTGTGTTCTTGTTTAAAATGGACATCATAATTTTATATATATATATATATTTTTTTTTCAAAGTTTAGTTAGTTTATTGATCACTGGTTATTAAAAATTTTTAAATTTTGTTCATAGTTGGTCCTTGGGGTCTATTTTACCTGTTAAATAATAGTCTACAGACCTATAGACATTATATATATATATATATATATATATATATTTCTAAAGTAAATATATTTTAAGGTGGTTTACATTTTTTTAAATATGATATCTACCTTTTAGAAAATACAAAAATTTTCAAAAAAGGCAATGAAGATTTAAATAATGGATATCTGGGAATTGTTTTTCATGTGTTTTTAGTTTGACAAATTAAAACTAATTTGAGCGAAGTGTATAAATAACTGACGTTTAGAAATTTGGAATTTTTTAAAAAATATTTAAATTTGTTTAAAATGCCTATATAAAGTATGTTTATTGTGATAAATATGATGTTAGGTTTGATTTTCTGATGAAAACTTTCTTAAACTCTCAAGAGTGACTATCATAAGTTAGTGAAACCCATCCTACGAATGACTTAATCCATGTAGTGCATTAGTTCAAGCGTAGTGTTACACAAAACACTATGAAACTCAGAAACTAATAAAATATTTTTTTTTAATTCAGGATATACAATGTAAATAATGTTATACTACAAGAAAAATTAAACTAACCATGCATTGACATACTAAATAATATTTTACCACAAGAGAAATAAAGTAACGATTCTAGTTGTCTTTGTGAAAAGTTAGAATACAAATTGCTTTTATTTTCCAACATTTTAAACCTGATCTTCTCTAGAAACAAACTCAAGACTCCACACTAAACATTTCATCACTATATGATTCACTCCCAATAGTGCTGTATTCATAGTGCGCTGTGCTCAATTGGTCCACCAATACAAAACATGAATAGTTTATATTTGGCCAGGAGGTTACAATTCCAGCTGGAAACAGACTCACAAAGACTTGACCTTGCCTGCCATCTACTGATCTCTGACTAAACTACAACCAGAAGCTTGTAAATGTATTACAAATTACTTGATGACTGATGATGCTGCACACGCTTCACAAGCAGACGACTAGTGACACACAAGCAGACGACTAGTGACGCACAAGCAGACGACTAGTGGCGCACAAGCAGACGACTAGCGACGCACAAGAAGATGACTAGTGACACACAAGCAGACAACTAGCGACACACAAGAAGATGACTAGTGACACACAAGCAGACAACTAGCGACATACAAGCAGACGACTAGTGACTCACAAGCAGACGACTAGTGACGCACAAGCAGACGACTAGTGACGCACAAGCAGACGACTAGTGACACACAAGCAGACGACTAGTGACACACATGCTAAAGAGGTTAAGGGTAGTTTACTGAAATCCCATTTTAGAAAAAAAAATCTTAGCTATATGAGAAAGTTGATGTGATGATGTTGTACTATTTAATTGGTATGTGTATGTGTGTTATTTTAAGGTACTCACAACAATTAACTCCAAGCTTGTTTGTTTGTAGGACTGGTCGTTAAAATATGAACAAGATGAGCCGGTGCAGCCACGCTATGAAATTAATGCTCCTGACCTGTACATACCGATGATGGCATTTGTGACCTATGTACTATTAGCAGGTCTAGTACTAGGAATGCAAAATAGGTAAGTTTGGATTTTATAGAACTATGAAAATCCGTGTTAAATGGTCTGGCAATCCTCATTCATCGTTATTAAATTAATTGTTTTCACTCTGAAAAAATCTTGGCTGTTTAATGTTTTACATTTTTCCAACCAACGTCTTCAAGTATTATAAATAACTTTCCATTCCATGTCCAATAAGTTTCAGGACTAAACATTCAATACATAAAATATTTTGTGTTTGAAATATTGTTTTACAAAAAAAAATCACAAATACTTTAGTATCACATTTGGGGGCAGACTATTTTGAAAAACATCACAAATTAAATCAAATATTTCATATCACTGAGTAATTAATTTACCATGCAAGGGTTATATAGAAAGTAAACAGCGTTTGATTATTAAAAAGTGATAATTAGATAAAATCCCAAATCTTTCATAACAAGGCCGTTTAACCTTACAACCAGTTTGTGACTATTCTTCTCTTGATCAGTCCCTATGCGTTTGCCCCCAGAACTTTATTCCGGTGCAAACACAGGTAAGAATCATTTGGATCAAGGCCCAAACTGTATGGAGAATGGTTAAAACCTTCAGAGAAACTCATGGAGCAGTTCACATGTGTTGGTGGCAGCGTGCGGCTGACCGTTGTCGTGCAGCAGACAGCAAACCTCATCGTCTGTTTTGAATAGCATGCCGTAGCTTTTTTAGAGTTTTGAAGTGTGAATCAGCATTAATGGTTGCTCCCTGGGGCATAAATTACACCAGTAAGACGCCTTTACTGACCCAAAAGACTGTCACCATGACTTTCCATGTGACAATATGGTTCAAATACACATCACCATCTTGGTGACACTGTTCTAAGTAGTCAATGCGATATCCATACACTGTTTTTAGTCATTGAAGTATCCATATGCTGTTTTGTAGTCACTGCAGTATCCATATGCTGTTTTTAGCCACTGCAGTATCCATATGTTGTTTTTTTAGTCACTGCGGTATCCATACGTTGTTTTTTTAGTCACTGCAGTATCCATATGTTGTTTTTTAGTCACTTCAGTATCCATATGCTGTTTTTTAGTCACTGCAGTATCCATATGCTGTTTTTTAGTCACTGGAGTATCCATACACTGTTTTTTGTGTTGATCAGTCAGTATGTGCAGCACCCATCTTGCACAATTTTTTAAAATAGAGCTGTTTGCTCACAGTTTTATGAATTAAATATTGAGAAACTTGAGGACAGTTTTCATGCAATTCTTCAATGGTGCAGCGTTGGTTGTGTTGAACGTGTTAATCAGTCATGTTTTTCAAGTCCTCAGAGATGAGAGATGGACGTCTAGATCGGTCCTAATTATCTTTTCTCGTTCATAATACATCAGTATTAAAACACACTAACTCATAGAACCACTGTAAGAAGCTCTCATTTGGATAACAAACATTCAATTGAGGCCGGCTAATTTTGAACTGACACTTAGCGTTCAGTTCACACGCGCAAACACTATGCGTCTTACTTTCTGGATGACTCTCATATTTATGGAGGAAGTCACAGGAAAGTGGGATGGAAACACATAAAACACCCCCTTTTTACTAGAACCATAAAAGAAAGGGCGAACTTAACAAATAAACACAAAGGTTAGAGGGAATGTCTGAGGCTAATGAACCATAAGTCAAGATAGTTTATTTTATTGGTAAAAAAAAATACATATATAATTTCAAAACTCAGAAGGGGAACGATAAGATTAACAATAGAATAAAAAAAAATACAGATATAATTTCAAAACTCAGAAGGGGAACGATAAGATTAACAATAGAATAAAAAAAATACAGATATAATTTCAAAACTCAGAAGGGGAACGATAAGATTAACAATAGAAAAAATAACTTTCAATAAGCGAATGAAATTCACAAGGGATTAATTAAATAAACCAGATTATAATAAAATCATTTTCTAATATGAAATATAAGGTAGTTGCAAATACAAGAAAGTTACAACTTTGTGTATTTCTAATCTCTCATAAAACTATGAAAATTGCAATATACATTGAACTCTTATCAAACAAAAACAGGCATGGCAAGTATAACCTCTTCAACAAATCTTACTTGTAAATATTCAACAATTAAATTCTGTTCCAAAACTAAGAAACACAAAATACTCCAAAAGAGACTATTCGAGAATCAACTAACTGAAGGGAATCTACTTCATATATCATACAGAATGACTTTACTAAATTCAATCCATTTATATCCCCAATAGGGCATAATCTAATGTTCTCTAACACAAAATAAATGAATGACTAACTTTGCAACAATGTGAAGATATTCCTGATGAGAAAATATTTAATAACAAACATTATTCAAAGCATATTCCATGTATAATAACTTTACTAACTTCAAACGATTTATTTACTCAATAGGAACTAACCAAATGTTCATTAACTTAAAAAAAAGTTATATTATCAATAGGAATGACCTAACATTGTAACTTTGAAGAGTATGTTTTCCAGACGGGAAAACATTCTAATACCTCAAACATAATGATGATGCAAACAAAAGACAACAGTTACATAAAATATTGAGCCTACATTTTAGTATGATGGCCTCTACTAGCATAGCACTATTGCCGCCAATAGTGCCATAATAGTCACACAGCGGTTTATATATAACGTCCAAAATACCAGGAGAGGAGGAAAGGAACTAGGGGGAATAGAATAGATTCTCCGTCTCACTCTTGCAACTCCAGAACTTGAACCTTCAGGAAGTCTGTAGAAGGCCTGAGAATCTTCTATCATGCTCATATTCCACCTGGAATGTACTGGAAGTACGCACAAGTCTGTTGGCTCTTTAGCTCGGGCAAGTTTAGTGGGAGTGCGTGTAGGGTTAAATCAGTGAACGGGGTGAGTCTATGCATTTATTGTATTTAGAAACTATTTATGTTAAACAGTTCTTCGTATTATAATTATTATTTGGGAAATGTATGTATTTTGTAGAACTGTTTCAAGATATTATTTTACTATATAATTCACTTTAGAACTCACATAGCATGAAAAATGTTATAGGAAATGAACACACTATAGCTTTAACAGTGAAATTAGGAACATAGTTCACATCTTACACTACAGCCACTGGATAAAGATGTAATGGCTGCCCCTTGAAAAAAAAATAGATTTATATCATTCAACCACCCTGACTGTTTGGGTTGTAATGAACTATTGTCCTCTTCAAGAGGCAGACATTACAGCACAATGTAAAATGTGGACTGGGTTCTTTTTTTTGTTGAAAGAGCCATATTGGGTTTATATGTTTCTATACCTCTTAAAGTAAATTATTTGACATCAACAAAGGAAAATAGGACAAATGCCTTAAAAAGAAGTATTCTAAGGCCTTCACACTTACTACAATTTTCTGTTGGGCTTGCTGTGCTTGGAATATTTTTACATCATGATTTTTAAACCCCCATATTAATTCAAGTAGTAATTGACTCTTAAAATTAATTTCATGGTTAACAAACTTTATTTCCTAAAATACTGTTTTTAATGCTCTTCATTCGTATTACTTATTTAATTTAAGGAGGATGTGAACGAATTTTAAAAGAATATAAAAGCATATTTATATAAAATATTGTTTAAAAACAACCTTAAGTGCAACCAATCTGTCGTGGAGCGAAACTTGCCCTTAAATTTAGAGTTAAGCATGTCAGCACACAATTAGCATTAATAAGTTGACAGGTTATACCCAAGAATAAAATAAAATGGGGTCTTTTATTTTTGAAGGCAGGTAATTTTTAATTATTATACTACTAATAAGTAGTTAGTAAATTGAATCTAAGAGAAAATTAATAGTTACTAATAATTTCAAATATCTATTTTTTTGTATTCATTAATAAATATATTCAAATTATTTCAATCAAATAAAATTCTTTATTTTCTGATGCACAAAAAACCACACCTTGTATTTACTTTCTAGCTTGTTTGTTATTTGTGGACGGAGACTTATAAATTTAACCCATTTATACACTTAGCACATGCTCTCAGGCCATTTACACTCAGCACATGCTCTCAGGCCATTACCACTTCTCAGGCCATTTACACTCAGCACATGCTCTCAGGCCATTTACACTCAGCACATGCTCTCAGGCCATTTACACTTCTCAGGCCATTTACACTTCTCAGGCCATTTACACTTCTCAGGCCATTTACACTTCTCAGGTCATTTACACTCAGCACATGCTCTCAGGCCATTTACACTCAGCACATGCTCTCAGGCCATTTACACTCAGCACATGCTCTCAGGCCATTTACACTTCTCAGGCCATTTACACTCAGCACATGCTCTCAGGCCATTTACACTCAGTACATACCCATCAACCTTTGAACTCCTACCATAAAAAAAAGTTATTGAAAAAATATACAAGAAAAAATTCACACTATACTCTAAACATTTGGGACTCAGAAAAAAAATTGTCATCAATCAACTAAAGATAAATTGTAAAAAAATTTGAAAAATTGAATTAAAATTTTAAATGTAGATGTGAATAAATCAACTGACTTTTTCCTTCTGTCTTCATAATTCCTCCTGAAAGAAAGAGCATTTATTTGTGTAAAATTTGATATAAGTTTGGTGTCTGTGGTGCTGTAAGGTTCTAAATAAACTACATCAATTTTGGTAAAATAGCGTATACACTATACCTACTATTGGAGTGAGCACGTCCTGTATTTTTGAAAACACTCCCCTTGTAGCCCCTTGTTTCATTTGGTGCACCATGTCCTGGCTGCTCACTGAACATTGTGTGTTGTTTCATCTGCCACAGCATTGCCCTTCACAGAAAACCAAACTCTTGATGACTGACACTGGTCTTTATAAAGAATGTAGCTATTAACACCATCCTGGCTGGCTATCATGTTCTCTGGCTTTGTCCTGCTATTGCCACCATCACATTCTGCTGGAACTTTCTGTTCTTGAGCTGTTGCGGAGCTGGAAGTAGAATGACAGGATTTTTCAGGGATATTTTTTACACGGAAAGCACATTCAAGAATTGAAATAGACCTTATATACTTTTCTGACCTAAAATTAATGTTGTTTTGAATTTTTTGGGCAAAAGTTTTCTATTTCTTCTTACTGTTCCAGTTAGGTAAGTGCAGAGTTAAAAAAGATGACGGTTTAAAGGGACTGAAATAAAAAAAATTGCCGACAAAGACATGTTATCCTTATTGAGGTACCCACCAATCTCCAAAAAAATTCATGATGACAGTGTACTCCATACTATTTGTTTTAATATTATTTCTATCTTCTTGGGATCTGCCCCGCTGTGTGTAAAAAAACTTAGGCATTAATTAGATTCATAGTCACAATTATTCAAAATTTTATCTCCCATCTGTGGTGGTGTTTTTTGGCAGGTATTGATTGCACCAGGTTGGTTTTATTTTTGGTCCCGATTAGACTTTCATAAACACTAAGTTGCGTATAGTGCTGCCTAAATATCCTGTTGGCATGGTCTACAAGTGGTTGGTACCTTCCACAAGCTCTTTGGGTTTTAAATTGAGTCATTTAAAAAATGCTCACTTGATTGCACTGTAGTCACTGTGGACCTCACCTAGCGATCCCAACGTTGAAGGAGTAAAGCTTTGAAAAGGAGCGCAACACGTTTAACCTAGCGGTTGTGGATCTGTTCTTTTCTTGTCTGTGACCTAGTCCTATATAACTTATAATATAAAACATATTAACAAAATAATATATACATTTTAGTAAGAAAACTAAAAAGCAACTGCAAAACACCTTAATCTGCATAAAATAAAGAAAAACACGAAAGCCTGAAACTTATTCATGCCACATTGTAAACATTTGAATATAACATATTTCATTTGTTTGAAAAAAAAGTTGTAAACATTACACTGCTTTCTGTTGAATAAAATATTAACTAGAGCTAAATATTTTGAATGTAGCCTTGTGCTGCTATCTAATAATAATATTAATTACTAAACAACAATATTTGCCTGGCATCGATGGATTGGTCTTATGAGTGTTTTAGCCATAATGTGCCGCGCTGATTGAGAGCTGGGTGTTTCAGGGTTAAACTACTTAGCCAAAGCTAAACTAATTGTTTAGCTAACGTAAATTTATGTGGAAGACTTATTGAACTTAAATAAATATAATATAAGAGAATAAAAGCATTAATCAATTAAATATTTCCAATCATACAGAAAGTAATTTTAAATATAGTAGTCACCAAGTACACATGAAAACATAGATTATTAATTGAGTACTTTGGAGCTAGTTGAGTCATTTCTTCCAAACTGTGATCCATGTAGACAATATTGTATGATTACTATGACTTAGTGCAAGTAGGCTGGCTATTTGAGGGAATCATTGACATAAGTTTGCCCTATTTACAACAATATAATAACGTTAGTGAATCAAAAACTTTAAAATATATATCCCAATCGTGAAATGTTGAACCAAATAAAGATTAAAATGTTTAAACTTAGCATTTGACATTGATCACTAAGCGTTAACTGTTGTTTTGTGTTCTTGTATTGTTTAAGATTTAGCCCTGAGGTTCTGGGAATCCAGGCGAGTTCAGCGCTAGCGTGGACAGTTGTTGAGATTGTTGTTGAGATAGTCACTCTGTATGTGACCAACATACAAACCAAGCTCAGGACTCTGGATCTGGTGGCGTTTGGAGGATACAAATATGTTGGGTATGTTTAGTGTGGTGCTCTGATCAGATGTTGTATAAGTACACAGGTCTAACACTACACGACTAGATATATTGAACAGCAGGTCTAACACTACACAACTATCTATAGCAGTGACAAAAAATAAATTAGACAGGAATTTTAACACTCATTTTGATGTAAATTTTATCACTTTGGCTTGTACTCTATTCTTTACTTCATAAGCAAAGGATTATGTTACATTAACAATCAATATCATTAAATCACGGGGGTCTCCTAAACGCTTGTATAATAATACTGAAGTGTTAACATAACCGGTACACAGCAAATAGAGAACCCCAACGTTATTGACCCATTCAACTATCAAGCTCTGCAGGCAAGATACGTGAAGGGGAGAATATGGTTATTGCTGTAATGAAACTATCAAGCTCTGCAGGCATGATACGTGAAGGGGAGAATATTGTTATTGCTGTAATGAAACTATCAAGCTCTGCAGGCATGATACGTGAGGGGGAGAATATTGTTATTGCTGTAATGAAACTATCAAGCTCTGCAGGCATGATACATGAGGGGGAGAATATGGTTATTGCTGTAATGAAACTATCAAGCTCTGCAGGCATGATACGTGAGGGGGAGAATATTGTTATTGCTGGAATGAAACTATCAAGCTCTGCAGGCACAATACGTGAGGGGGAGAATATTGTTATTGCTGTAATGAAACTATCAAGCTCTGCAGGCACGATACGTGAGGGGGAGAATATGGTTATTGCTGTAATGAAACTATCAAGCTCTGCAGGCATGATACATGAGGGGGAGAATATTGTTAAAATATTGTTATTGCTGTAATGAAACTATCAAGCTCTGCAGGCATGATACGTGAGGGGGAGAATATTGTTATTGCTGTAATGAAACTCCATGAAAAGTTTCTGGTGTTTACATCTTTAGGGCAACTAAATTGAAATGTAAACATCGTCACTTGGGATATCTTGATTGTGTTTACTCAATTTAAATAATTACAAAATGCCCTGGAAAAAATTAAATAAAGATAATTGCACATTACTAATCTAATTATGTGGAAATTCAAGATTTATAACTATTAATTGAATCTATATCTTTGCTCTCGATTTAAAATTGATCCCAAATAAAATATTATGCCAATTAATGTATCAAATATTAGTCTCAACTATATATTTATTTTAGTCAACTTAAAGTTTCTTCAGTCAAGTCAAATAAGGTAACTTAATTTGATTCTTTAAAATAATATGAAAATATGTATATTACTACATCATAATTGAAATGTATTAATAAAAGTGGTTGATAATAATATTCTAGTAATGGGCTGATGTTAGTTTCTATCAAAAGTTTAACTATACTAAAGTTTGATGTTTAGAATCAAATTTGTATCAAATAGGAACACTTACGTACTGTACTAATTACGCTAATGGTTTAAGGGATGAAGAAGCTTATATTGTAGGAAGTGTACTCGCATTTGCGTGGAGGGAGAGTGGAAAACCATTTTTGTAAAAACCACCCTCAGTACACTTGACTGAGATTCAAACCTCAATCCCCCCGTCATCGGCAGGCTAGACTACTGTGAGAGCAGTGCCTTAGACTATGCGGCCACCGAAGTGGGTTAATGTTGGCTACCACTGCCATTACTTGTGTCATCCCTAGCATTGTGTCTCCTCCACCAAGTGTTCCACCCTCTCACTCTCACTCTCGTCAACATATCTCACTTTTAGACAATTCCTCCCCCATTCACCCGCTCCCTGATGTATCCCACCACAAAACTTAATAATGGATCCTCCATATAAATTCTAATTAGTATTATTCACTATTTACATACATTTTATAACCACACTTTTTTACTTTCTCACGACCCCTCGAAAAAAGAAGTATTGTGGTCATCAAAAAAATAAAAATAAATCTAGTGATTTTGATAAATGTCGATGTTTCATGACCGCCTGAAACCAAAGGAGTAGTTTTTGCGATTCTCTCTTTCTATTAGTGTGTCCGTTCATCTGTCTGTGTTTGTGTCTTGGCCTGGAGTCAAAACCATTTCACTGATCTAAGACCTACTATCTAAGGTTTCATAAGATTCTCTTAAGTGGCTTTGGGAATTAGATGTCTACCCTAAATTTAGGGGTGGTTTACTGAAGGGAAAAAAGAGTAAAAATTAATTTTCTAAAATTCACTTTAACAATTTTGATTAAATTCTTTATCAAATCAACTAAAAGTTTTATTTTACGAAATTGAATGTAATACTCCTAAAACAAAATGTAAATATTTAACTGCCATCACCAATGGACTAGTAGAGGTTTCAATCAACTGTTAAAAGTTTTAGTTTTCGAAAGTTGTTGCTAAGTAAAGGATTGTTTGTTACAGGATAATATTTGCAGTCCTGCTCAGTTTGGTGTTCCAAAGAACTGGTTACTTTGTTGGGCTCATTTACTCGAGTGTCTCTCTAGCGTTCTTCCTTGTAAGTATATTACAGTGTACACTCCTCAAAGTGCTAGTGCTACTCGACCAACTAACTCAAATAAACCATATTTATTTTTGGAGTGTTAATTTCTTATAAAAACGTGAACAGAAGTGCATTTTATATTTTGGTATTTCAGTTTGCTATATGTTTTATGTGGGGGCCCTATAACATTAAGTCTAATTTAAGAATTTAAACCAAACTTGGATAAAGATAATTTGTCATTTATCTTCTGAACACATATTTAGCAATATCTATATCAATACATGTTGAATAGGGTTTGAAATTTCATAAGTGATACAAGGCATTAAGAATCTCAATAGCCTAGTGTGTGGATCATAAATTGGCTGCGAATTTGAAGTGTAAATGAACTTTGATCATTATTTTGAATACAATATTATTACTAGTCGAGTGGCAGCAGTGTCAACTGTGTTGGTACCCCCTATTTACCCTTTTCTTCTTCCATATATAATGTTTATTGTGTTAAAACCTTGTGCACATGTAACTAAATGTTATGTTTGTGTAGCTGCGTACGTTGAAGGTCCAGGTGTTGCTTGACACAACCTCCAGTCCCCATGACCCTTACCGAGGCGACTCCTCATCTGCTATGGTGGGGAATAAGCGACGTCTGTACATTCTCCTGTTTATTGCGGGCATCCAGCCTGTACTCATGTGGTGGCTTTCCTACCATCTGACAACTGCAGCCGTCGTCACATAGCCAGGGTGTGAACTGAACTTGGTGCTATTTGTAAAGACACGCGTTCATTGGGATATATTTTCGAAATGATAGGTGATGTTTGGACCATTTCTCCTGTATTTCTTTTAAATCTGATTGGAAATGAAAACTTTGTTATTCAGACAAGTGACTAAATGATGTGACCAGTTTGGCTTTATAAATGTTTAGTTTTCAAGTGTAAAGTGTATTTTTTCTCAGAATGCTGGTTAGTAGTGACTTATCCTAACACAACATGCAGTAGATGCCCAGTTCACAGAGATAGTTTGCCTGACTGCAAATTGATTTACTGGTACAGAATTTCTGAGTTATATTAAATACATTAAAAACAAATAACACTTTTGGTTATGTGTCATATCATAATGTATTGAAAATATGATTTTAAAGATACATTATTTTTTAACTGTTTTAATTTAAAACAATTTTAATTTGTTGATGTTTTGAATGGAGCAGAATTTCACTGTTATGTGCCTTTTGCAAGTAATTTGAAATTCAAGTTTTAAAAATCTGAAAATGTTTTTAGAGCTATAAAACCCTTAAATAAAATTGAAGGGGTGTTTGAATTTACTGAATTTTGATATTCCTGAGTGAAATTCATTATCATTAACTGTTTCCAGTCTCTGGGCGGGTCAGTTTAGTAAAATGCCTCCATCTCCCTCTGTCCGTTCTTCTTGGGATTATTTACATTTCCATTCTCACTATGTGTCCATCCTTCCCACCCTTGCTTCCTCTTCTGTATCATGCACGCATTGTTGCCACCTTGCATGTTTCTCTTGCATTCAATGACCAGGTTTCTGCTTCTTATGTAACTATGGGTAGATAGCAGTTCTCATTCACACCCATACCACCCTCTATCTCACTTTATAACCTTTCTGACCTTTATTCTCTTCCTTTTCATCCCTATAACTCCACTCTTCGTCTTGTTAAATATCATCCCAATCCTTTACTTCCTCTTCCTTCTCTCATAATACCATCAAGTCATCAGCAAACATTCTTTCCTCCCTAAGTTTTATGACCATTTCCATTTCCATTACAAATAATAACTTCCCTGCATCACTACATTTTATATTTGGAACCACTTTGTCCACCCCTTCTCATCGTCTTAACACAACTTTGGACTTACATTATCATTGCACGTACTCTTTACATTATTATTTTTATTTATTCGAGGTGGGTATTTAACAAGTACTTTCTGGATCAACGGATTATATCAGCACACAAGTACTCTCTACTCTCACTGTTTATTTTTATTAGTGAATTAAGCTTAAACACATTTAACAGTGCAAACAGGAAGGCCAGTGCCATATTCTGTAACAAAAAGAAAGTCTTATTTAAAGGATAATGTTAGCAAGATAGAAAATAATAGCAAAATTAAGAATATTAGGGCACTTTCTTTATGTGTTAACGGATATAGGATAAGTTATAAGGCTAGGGCTAGTTTAGCTAAAGATGAGAATGGTAACATGATGACTGATACGAGTGAGGTTTTAGAATAGAAACTCACAAACTGCTTTGTTCCATATAGAACCATGAGGTATTACCACAAGAATAGAAGGAAGGTATTATAATAACTATTTTCAAAGAGGGAGATAAAACTGTGTGATGATTGAATAGGTATCTAACTGCTACCAACATGCTCTACAATTTAATTTAATATAATTTTAATGAGATTGACACAATATGGAGAGGAAATAGTTGGCGATCATTAGTGTGGATTTCAGGTCTAGGAGCCAGTCTCATATTTAGCTGTCAGTCTCTTTTTTCAGGTTAGTCTGTCTAAGTTTTGTTTTTTCCCCCCATAATAAGTCTCTTTTCTCTCCTTTTTTGTGCCTTCAAGTGATCACACAGGGCCTAAACAAATTGTTTTAGTAACAAAAAGTCCTGGTGATTCTTCTGAGACAATCCAAAGTGAAGATCCTGGGTCAATCCATAGTTCAACACCTGTCATTAAACTCTCTAGTTCTAAGAATGTGGCAACAATATCCGAATTAATTTGGGCTTAGAAATCTGCGAAGCAGGTTTTTCAAGTTAGAACCGAAGCATACAATATTCGGGAATTTCGAATAATTATTGAATCATATCATAGTTTAAATATGCTAAATATATATTAAACAGCTACACTAATAAAAATAGTTAGGCCTATACTTTATTAAAACCTGTTAAAATAAAAACATTAACACTTTATAAAAATATTTACACTTTATAAAAACACATTAGTTTGTGACACTAGCCCTTTAAGTTGTCATGTAAAAAGGTAAGTTCTTCAACATGCTCATGTGACATTAGTTCACGATGATTGGTCACAATGCTCCCAGATGTCAAGAAAACTCTCTCACTTGACACTTGTGTGGCCGGAATAGCTAGGAATCTCTCGGCTACATAAGCCACAGCTCGGAACTCTTCTTTGTGTTTCTTCCACCAGTTATATTGGTTGCTTAGCCTGTATAGTCTGGTGCATCAAGATAATTCTCAATTTCCTTTGCATGTCTATCAATCTCGTTATTTGTGGGTAGTCCTACGGTCAACGGGACTTGGTCTAGCTCATCCCACATTGATCCAGTTAAAACTGCTGGCTTTGGGGTTTCGTTGGCTTGTGTTTCTAAAGCCACATAAGAAAGAAGTTCCTGTCGAAGCAGGTTAACGGCGTGGAATCTTTCCTCTTCATTAAATAGAGCTGCCTTATAACGTGGATCAACTATTGTACACACAGCATTAATGTCATCCATTTTATATTGTGGGAACCGACTTTTTAATGACCTTTAGCAGGTTTCTTGCAAAATACATTGCTGTATCAAGTTCTTTTTTTTTAATATGGGCTAAAGTGGTTGCTTCAAGACAATGGCGTATTTGGATTATCATTGATACTGTGGGATAGACATTGCTACATGCTTCGGAAGAATCTTTGGCAAAAGGTTTCATGACTTCAACAATGCCACCAGCCAGTTTCTAATATGTATATGTCTGCATTTGAAGAAGCTAGTTCTGTAGCCACAGCTTTCCTCAAACAAACAATCCTGCCAAGAATGGCATATTCACTTGACCATCGCATTTCTTCATCCTGAATTAACTTCAACTCAGGTAAGTCCATAGTCTTTAGCACAGTATGCGACCTAGCATTTGCTATAGAGCTACGATTGTGTTGACCAACAATTGGGCGAGCCTTTGCAATAATTTTAATTATGTTTGGGCAAGAAGTCTTTGCATCCTTTATTGCCAACTGAAGGGTGTGAGCAAAACACTGTCACCGAATCCAGTATGTGCCATTAATAGCAGCTTGCAGGTTACGGGCATTGTCTGTAACAATAAATACCTTAATAGGACTGGACTGGGTTGGTGGGGGGATGCACCAATCTTTGCACATTTCAGAAAGAGTATGTCCTATGTTAACAGCTGTGTATGACTCTAGCATCACAACATTGGCTAGGGTAAATGACTTATATTCAGAGTCTCTGCTATAGTGGCAAGTGATGCTATAGTGGCAAGTGATGCTATAGTGGCAAGTGATGCTATAGTGGCAAGTGAGTGATGCATAGCCATCTCCTGCATGAGATGTCCAATTGTCGGTTGTTAGACTAATTGTGTTTAGTTGCGCAGCTACAGTATCTTCACTTAGTACACTGGCTAGCAATTTTCTTTTCACAATTATAAAGCAAAGGTACAGTATTTCTCGAAAATGTTGTACTTACTGGAACTCTATAATTGGGTTTAATGTGCGCCATTAATTCTTTAAACCCCCTTTAATCAACAAACTGGTAGGGTAAGTGGCACATTGCAAGCATCTGTGCTATTTTGTCGCTAATGGCCTTGGCTTCTTTTCCTTATGGAGGAAGTTATTACTTTTTATTCACCATACTAACAAGCGTTTGCTGCTATGGAGATGATTTTAATGCTGATGAGGATGCCTTGGGAAACTCCTTTTATTAATTAGTTTAGATGAATCAACCATTGTTGAAGACAAAAAGACGCTCTAGATATCAGTGTGATATAGGTCTGAGGTGAAGTAATTTCAAGACATTTGCAGATATTCTTCATCAGGAAAGATGATGCAGAAACTCCTAATGAGGAAATTCACTCCGCCGTCAGTAATGCAAACCTACCTGTTCACAAACTTCTGATTGGTTCAGATGGACCCAATGGTAATAAGTAAGTTCACAGTCTTCTCAAATGAAGATTTGAGATGAGATCTCTCAGATTAGTCGAGACCTGTCCCCGTCATATAATTCACAACGCAATCTTGCAGACCCTTGGTGAAGATACATCTGGATTATCTGTATGTGGTTGCCTCTATTTTGATGGTTGGCCAGCCAGGTTGGAGGAATATGAAAGGACTCGAGAAGATATCAAGATACCTCATAATAAGTTCTTGAAACATTCTTCATCTAGGTTGTTGTGTTGCTGGGAGACTGCTTGAACAGTGGGGAGGAGTAAATCATTATTTTCTTAAATTCATTCCATAAATAAATAATCAGAATGTTACAAAAATATCACCAACGTTTTACGTTGTTCAACACTCAAAGTACAATTTTACTTCACTACCTATATCTTCTACAGAATAGCTTCAATGAAAGATTCCAACGAGATGAACCTTTAATTTATATCCTGAATCTTCAGCTACAAGAACTGTTAGAGAAACTGGCTAGACTTGTTTATAAGTCTATTTCTGAAGGTAACTATGATGTAAATGAGTTATTTGATCTGAAAAACTTGTTACTCATGCAAAACATTGTTTTTTCACTAAAAGTTAAAATTTAACGTTCATATCTTCTAGAATAAGTTTTCTTTGTGTTTGTG